>PISW01005201.1:0-141150 GCA_004023785.1 Mungos mungo
TAAGGTCCACCCTTCAAACCCAGCATCCCCCCACCCCTGCTCTGTGTTTAAACCCAGTGACTTTTCCTCATCCTACAGCAGCTAAGCTACACCATCCCTCGTAACAACACAAAACAAGGAACTGTTTTCAGTTTAATATTTCAATTTCCTACGAAGATCCTGAATGTCTGACAGAAAGGACAATCTCCTTTCTCTTTCCATCAGGCACCAAGGAAGACCCCGATTACCCTACAAAGGATGGGGACGTGTGGGGGCGGGCTTACTGGGCACCAAGTGGGGCAGAGCCTGCTTCATGAGCCGGGAAGGCAGGAGGGCAAAGGAAAAACACACCCAAGCGAACCTTCCACGCCTAAATTACAGTTCTGACTTCTCTTGCCCTGCTCTCACTTGCTTTTTTTATCTTGTTTTTATGGGGCTTAAAGAAGGCACAACAAACAGCAAAGGTACAAAGTAGAAAATATGTCAGAGGGTGCCCATCAAGAAATAAACTAACACTTATCAAGCCCCGGGAGATGAAGGATGGGGCTGGACCCACCGAACTAATTACAGAGCCTGAGAAAGAAAAGCACAGGCAAAGGAAGCATCCGCGGTAATGCGCGAGCTGGCGCGTTCGCAGGCAGTTAGCTGTGCAAACGGGGCTGCCCGGGATCATGGGCACGGCTCCGAGACAATCCGCCACCCGCCTCTGCAGGACAAGGCAGCTCACTGTGTGGCACCTCTGATACTCCAACCGTGAAGCACGGGCTTGTTGCATTTCCAAGTCTCCAGGCAATGTCTCTAGTCAACAAAACGGGGGCTCTTACGCTCAGGTGCTTGGTGGCAATGGATTTAACTCCTCTCTTAATGCACGTTGACTCTTACAGTGTTGTGAGTTAACTGTGTTGCTCAAAAAAATATGCCAAAGTCCTAACCCCTGGTACCTGTGCATGTGACCTTATTTGGAAACAGGGTCCTTACAGACAGAATTAAGTTAGGCTCTTGAGATGAAAGCACCTAGAATTTAGGGTGGGCCCTGACTCTGAACCCACTGACTAATCTCCTTACAAGAAGGAGAGGAGGATTTTTGGAGCAGAGACATAGGGAAGACCCCCCCCCCCCAGCCCCCAATGCAGACAGAGGCAGAGAAGACAACGACGCATCTTAACAATCCAGGGCAGCCAGTCGGCACCAGAAGCAGTGAGGGGCCGACAGCCTGGTTTTGGAGTTGTGGCCTCAAGAACTGGGAGAGAATACACTTCTATTGCTTTTCAGCCACTGAGTTGTGCTAAGCTGTCATGGCGGTCCCAGGAAATGAATACAGATGTTCCCTCCCTCTCTGAGAGACTTAAAAAAGGTTTCTATCTTGGTCCTCAATCTAGGAATGTGGATGAGTGAATCACCTGCGGTTTGGGGGGTCCCTCTTGCCACAATGCAATTTTGTGGCAGTGTATAGGACGGCTGAGGCTCCCTGCAGCAGAGACGAGCAGAGTTGCAGTGTAATTTGTAGCTTAATTATTTTCCCCTGGAACCACGAGAGGGTCTTTTTGGATTTGGGGAACTTAACTGTAAATGTGCCAAAGGAAAAAATGCCCCGGTTGTAAACCTCAGAGTCTCCCCTGACTGTCCTTGAACATGTCAGGAGAGAACACGCTGAGCAACAGAGCCATCCTGGATGTCTCTGGGTTTGCCCTTCATTTAAGTTACTCAGACCCCTGTCATGAAGAACCCGATTCTAGAAGTTTCTTACTAAACTAAAAATAAGGAAGCCATCTGGGAGAGTAATCTACGGCTTTGTTCACTCTGTGGTGCATCATCTAGCGGGAGCCGGGAGTCGGTAAATAGAAATCTAAAACCTGCAGTCATCAGACCATGCCACCCGGCCAACACGTGCTGGACAAATGGTCACCGCTCACACCGGGTGACGTCATCGGGTCTGGGCTGTCCTCAAACTGTGTTCTTGGAGCTCCCTGTGACACACACTGACAGGAGAAGAGGGCAGAGACTGACAATCCCCCACGCCCCAGACCTTTGGGGCTACTCAACGGATATGGGACAGACTGGCCTCTCACACCAACCATGCCTTCTGCGGGCATCTACCTTCCAACTCGTGGGGAGCGTCCGGGAAGGTAGAGGGAAGAGGGGCACAATTCACACAGCACGGACTTCCTTCTCCCATTTCGTCAGAGAGCAAAACGACAGGAATCAGAAACATCTCGGCACTGGTGACCAACATGGCAATACGCTCTCCTCCGCTGCCTGTTCCTTTCCTCTCTCAGGGACAGAAAGCTCTTCCAGCCCCATCCCTGTTCCACCCTCAAGTTTCAGCCTGGTGTCAAAGCTGCTTGGCTGGGACCACCTCTGACAGCCTCTCTTGCAGGTTAGCGTAGCCGCTCTTGTGCCCGCAGACTGAACACGAGTGCTGTGTGACAGCCTCTCTGGGCCTTAACCTCAAGCCACTGAGTTTTAGCGAACCCGCCCCCCCCCACCCCCAATGCCACGCACACCAGCTCCAATGATGCAAATATAAGGAAAGCACCCCGGAAAGTGAACAGAGCACCAAGATGAAAGAAATCAGGGTCCCTGAACAAGGCAGCTGGGTGCCCCCAATCTCAGGACTGCTACGTAAGAGGAGAAATACCCGTGTACCCTCAGCCACCGCCCTGTGGTATCTCCTTCCTGTAGCTGGGCCTTCGCCCTGACTAATCCTCAGGATCGGGCATTTAAACACTAAATAAATACTTCTTGATGTAATGAAGTGGTGTTCTTTGGCGGCGAACATTCAAGAAACAAATCACACAATTCAAAGCACATCACAGTTTGCTTCCATACAAGGACTGGAGTCCAGTTAAAGGACTCTGAGAAGCAGCAACCTTGAACGCTCAAAGGAAACTTGGGGAGGACCCCGCTCCAGTATCGCCTGAGTCTGATTCCCTGTGCGACGGAGTGTGTCATTTTTATCTCCTTTTTATGTGGATGAGATCTGAGAGTCCTCAGATGCACAAAAGAACAGAGGAGGAAGTTTTTCATGAAATTATGTAATGCAATCTTTGGAAACATACTGTGAGCTCATGTCCTTTCTTTCTCCCTCTCTCCCTCCTTTATGTTCCTTTGAGGGCAGAGGCGGGCTGGAAAGGGCTCTCTTTGATAAAATGGTGATTTGGTCAAAGCTTCTACTCATTTTCCTGTAGCAGCAAACAAGCTTTCTCTTCAAGTCTTACCCAGGAGGGAAAAAAAAAAAAAGCAAATCCTCACGGCCCATAATCAAATCCCCAGAGCAGGGCACTTTAACTAGGAAGGAGCTATTCAGGAAATTCCAGAGTGATGAATGACAACTCCATCTTAAAACTAGAACTTGGTTTGAGGTTGCGCCTGCTGGGGGAATGCTTCTCTCTGCCTCTGCTCCGACGGTTTCCTCACAGGGATTAAAGCTGCAAAGAACAGTAACAGCAACGGAAGTTTCTACGTGTTAAACATTTGCCACCACCAGGTCGTGGGTTGAGCACTTGACAGGCCTTATCCCGTGTGGTTTTCAGAAGGACACGATGCTCACCCTGATTTTACTGATGCAGAAAGTCAAGCACAAGGAGACCAAGTCATAGAGCCAGGATTTGAACCCGGACCGTGTGAGAGCAGAGCTGGCCCGAGGATGATTCCAAGGCTCCACTGCAAGTTCTGGTGGCTGCCCCACTTCTCCTCAGTAGGGGCGTGGGGGGATCATTCCAGCACCAGCTTCCTACTCAATGGCCCCCAGGAGCTCGCGCGATGTAATGCCCTTGTGCACGCCCAAGGACAACATTACAATTGCCATTTGTACAACGTTTATACAGGACTTGAGTCAGCAAACCACTTTTCCATCTGTCTGTGACTTGAGTCTCATGTCTGTGAGGCAGATAGGGCTGGTGGGGGTCACTATCCCCGACGGATGAGGGATACAGAACTGGACGTTATGTGACTCACCTCGAACACAGATGAGGCAGTACTTCCGGTCAACACAAGCGATTTATATCTTTTAGACAGAAAGCTAACCTGTGACGAGGGTTGCCGCATGTATCATCCCCCAAGCCAATTTCAGTCCCCTTCCCTTAAGGACCGATGGCCATCCTTCCTCCCAGGGACAAACTCCTTGCAGCCTGAGCCTGCTGCCTCTTCATTCGATTGCTCTGCATGGCCGCCCTGATGATGGCCTTGGAGACCTGGGTCTGAGATCATCCCAACCACTCCACGTTACAACCCACGGAAAGTGCACAGCATGTGACAGGGGCTCACCAAGTGTCCCAGGAAGGAGTGTTCCAGACGACTACAGCCCTCCCCCCATTACACAGAACAACCTGAGCTTTCTACCAAAGTCCTAGAAGTGAGCGTGGCTTTAATCCAGGAATTCTGGGTCTTGGATCTTCTTTTCACATGTAAGTCAAGATATTCATAAGTATCCATGTTCACTTTAAGGATCCTTCTCACAATTAAAAAAAAAAGGGAAAGCATGAACATATTCAATATTAAGGAATCTTTTATAATCTTCAAGATACAAGGAAAAACTATGCAGCCATTAAAGTTGACACTGTCGAACCACAGCCATCAGCCTAGAGATTTCAAGTTTATTAAGTGAGACGTGCACAATCTACAAGAAGTCCTTACAACGCTCTTGTCATTACACGGCACTCACATGTGTTAGAAAAACTCAAGCAGGATCTAAGTCAAAGTATTGGTTTTTCTTCCTGGCAAGTGTAGAATTAGGCTTTTTGGAAGAGTTTGTTAATGAACGTGGATTGCTTCTGTATTAAGAAAAACATGTCTCCACTTTGGGAGGATGGCAACTAATCAACTATGTGCTGGTGGGTGTTGGCAGGCTATCCTAAACCTTCCAGAAGTCATAGGAACTTACGGGTCTATGTACTAAACGTGGTCAGGCTCATGTTCACCCGTGATCTGAGCGGCAGCATCAGTAATTCACCTCCAATGTCCCAAAACAGGCAAGCACGGAGAACCACCAAGAACAAAGGCATCTTCCTCAAGGCAAGACTTTGATAAGGCCAATTAAAAACACACACCCGGAAAGAAAAGATACATATATACGAAAGCCTTGTCTTGAGGACACCTCAATAAATGGGAAGTACAAACAATCCTTGCCCTTAGCCCGCCTCAAACTAGTCTCAGAAGAAGAATTAACAGACCCTTTTACTGATGCTTCTCTTCAAGGCTGAATTGCGCTTCCCCATTTCTTGTCTTTCATTAAAATATTTTTAGTGAAAATGTCATAGACCCAGAGAAGATTCTTGCAAATCCTGTCAACAAAAAATCAGCATCCAGAATATGTAAGGGATTTCTACCAATCAGTGGAAAAGAATCATCTCTCCCCCTACATTTCCGAAGGAAACAGAGAATAAAAATATACCAAGGATGTAAAACTAGGAGCAGCAGCCTGATGACCAGTAAACGTAGGAAAAGCAGCTTAGCTTCCCCAGCAAGTATGGAGAGAAAATGCTTATTTCACATCTGTCGGGTTGAAAACTTTTAGCAAATCAGATAAAAGTATTCCCTGGTTGGGACCTGAGGGAATAACGTACCAACACAGCCGGTGGAATGTAAATTGGTTCAGGCACTTTGGACAGCAAGGTGGCAAACCCAGTCAAGATATGTCCTCCTAATGACCAGCACGTCCTCTCCCAAGTGTGCCCTGGACCTACAGAAATTCTCACCCGCGTGCCAGGAGAGCTGAAGAAGGTATACACGGCCACTCCATTTAAAACAGTGTAAATGTAGAATGACCTGTCTATCAGGAGGGGAATGGACACGGGATCATCACTACGGAACAAGTAAAGCGAATGAACTCGATCCACACGAATCAACGGATAGATCTCAAATCCACAGTGACAGACGTAACATACCACACAAAATGCCGCCAGACAGTTAGCCAGATAGTTATATACATGTTGAAAAAGAGCCTGGTAATGATGTACATCCACTTCAGGATGTGGTTACTCTGGTGGGGGGAGGGAAGGAAAAGGGATGAGGGGCAGGAAAATGAAATAAACTTGGACACAAGTAAATGTCACTAGAAAGGTACTTCTGTAGGGCTGTGGCACATGGAAAGGCGGCCTCAGTAACACCAGGACATGTACTGTCACGTTCAGCTTCTATGAGTCCAGCTCAGGATTTTGTTCATTTTCTATTTCAGGAAGGTGGAAATCTCTAGGTTTCTGAGCAGACACGACCCCCTGGCCAGACCCTGAGACCGTAGACAATGGCAACATATGAGCAACATGGCGGCACTAAGGACATTTTTATGGCCCTTCCCTATTAGCTCTGCCTCATGTACTCTCTCGGCCTCCATACCTTCACCTGTGAACTGCATCAATCTGGGGTTCCAATGGCCTGGGGCCCACCGCTGCAGAGTGGGGACCAGGTCTCCTTTATGTGTCCTGACCAAGTCTAGCACGCATGGATATGGACACTTGGTTAATATTAACTAGTAACAGATGACGATCACAAGGAAAATCTAGACGCTGCCGAACACCAAATCATCCAGGGAGTGAACCTGAGGGAATGTAGTCCAAGTCCCTTTGAGGTGGAAGCAGGAGTTTGTTATTTGGCATCAACAGAGCAACTATCTCCCATCAAGGATCAAACTTCAGGGAGGCAAAGAAAGGGTAGGAATGGCTTCTTTTTTCTTTCTTAATGTTATTTGAGAGAGAGTGAGAGCTGAGTAGGGACAGAAAGAGAGAGGACTCCAAGCAGGCTCCACGCTGTCAGCCCAGAGCCTGATGTGGGGGCTCAAACTGCTGAACCATGAGATCATGACCTGAGCCGAGATCAAGAGTTGAATGCTTAACCAACTGAGCCACCCAGGTGTTGTGGGAGGACTTCTTTTAAACTAGCTCCTAAGGGACCAGGTACTTACTGGCCCGAGGTCAAAAAGCTGAAGCCCTTTCTTCTGATAAGAGCACAATTGTCCTTTCTGTCTCCGGCAGTGATCACTGACCACTAGACTCTCACCATGCCAGTTAAGGACATGACTGGGGGAAAAGATGCTTATTCTATCTATTACCTCAACACCTGGAATACATTTTTTTTTAAAGACAAATATTTTTTGAGGTCCTACTAAGTACTGTATCCTAAGCTGAAGGATGTACAAAGCTAGATAAGGGCCAGGTGGGTAGCCATTTTCACTACATATGTTGGGGGTGGGTTTTGGTTTGCCCCATTTGTGATCTCCAGTGGCCTCCTCCGCACCTGTTCTGCTGGCTCAAATCAACAGCAACCACAGTAACTATAGTAGGGACAACCATGGATGCATGGCCAGGTACTGCCAAAACCCTTCACATTAATTCATTGAATCCTGTCAACACACTCCCCATTGTTTGGATTCACTGGACAGATTTGTTAGTTGTCAATCAGAACGTATCCGAGGGCAAGAAAGTGAATGTTAAGGTCAGTTGGTGACTGATTTCAGACTCAAAGACGTTTACCGAGTTCCTCCTATAAAATGTGCATTGCGCTGGCTGCCTTCGTGTATTCTCCCAGATACTCCTTGGGACCCAGTGCGGTAGGCAGCATCACCTTCACCTTACAGAAGAGAAAAACCAAGGCTAGGAGACAATAACAGCTTCAAGGCCATAGGTGAATGAGTGGGAAGCTGGCTTCCAAACTTAAGCTGTCAGCCCCCTACTCGACAGCTTACTTCCATTCCAGGCTGCCAATGTTCTAGGGAAGAGGGGAGTGTGCCTCTGGGTGGAAAGCCTGCTCGGTGGTCAGCTAAAACATCTGTGAAGCCAACTACAGTGGGTCCAGTAGTGGCCCCAAAAAGAGAAGTCAAGTCGTAACCTCCAGGACTTGGGAACGTGACCTTCTTTAGAAATAAGGTCTTCACGGATGTGATTAAGGATCTTGCAATCTCTTTTGGCATGCCCTAAATCCAATGACTAGTGTACTTAGAAAGAAGAGGGAGAGGGGAGCCTGGGTGGCTCAGTCTGTTAAGAATCTGACTTTGGCTCTGGTCATGATCTCACAGTCTATACGTTCGAGCCCCACATCAGGCTCTGTGCTGACAGCTCAAAGCCTGGAGTCTGCTTCAGTTCTGTGTCTCCCTCTCTCTCTGCCCCTCCCCTAATCGTGCTCTGTCTCTCAAAAACATTGGCACAAAAAGAGACACTCGGATCAATAGGACACAATAGAGAACCCAGAAATGGACCCATAAACATATGCCAACTAATCTTTGACAAAGCAGGAAAAAATATCCAATGGAATAAAGACAGTCCCTTCAGCAAGTGGTGCTGGAAAAAGTGGACAGTGACATGCAGAAAAATAAACCTGGACCACTTTCTTAAACTATACACAAAGATAAACTCAAAATGGATGAAAGACCTAAATGTAAGACAGAAAGACCTCAAAATCCTCAAGGAGCAAGTAGGCAAAACCCTCTTTGACCTCAGCCTCAGCAACTTCTTACTCAACAGGTCTCTGGAGAGAAGGGAAACAAAGGTAAAAATGAACTATTAGGACCTCATCAAAATGAAAAGCTTCTGCACAGTGAAGGAAACAATCAGCAAAACTAAAAGGCAACTGTCAGAATCGGAGAAGATATTTGCAAATGACATATCAGATAAAGGGTTAGTATCCAAAATCTATAAAGAACTTACCAAACTCAATACCCAAAGAATAATCCAGTGAAGAAATGGGCAAAAGACATGAATAGACACTTCTTCAAAGAAGACATCCGGATGGCCAACTGACTCATGAAAAAATGCTCAACGTCACTCATCATCAGGGAAATACAAATCAAAACCACAATGAGATACCGCCTCACACCTGTAGAATGGCTAACAGTAACAACTCAGGCAACAATAGAGGTTGGTGAGGATGCGGAGAAAGAGGATCTCTTTTGCACTGCTGGTGGGAATGCAAACTGGTGCGGCCACTCTGGGAAACAGTGTGGAGGTTCCTCAGAAAATGAACAATAGAACTACCCTACGAGCAGCAATTGCAGTACTAGGTATTTATCCAAGGGATACAGGTGTGCTGTTTTGAAGGGGAACATACTCCCCAGTATTTATAACAGTGCTATCGACAAGAGCCAAAGCATGGAAAGAGCCCAAATGTCCACTGATGGATGAATGGATACAGATGATGTGGTGTATATACAATGGAGTATTACTTGGTGGTCAAAAAGAATGAAATCTTGACATTTGCAACTATGTGGATGGAACTAGAGGGTACTATGCTAAGCAAAATTAGTCAGAGAAAAACAAATATCATATGACTTCACTCATATGAAGAATTTAAGATACAAAACAGATGAACATAAGAAAAGCAAAGATAATATAAAAACAGAGAGGGGAACAAAACATAAGAGACTCTTAAATACAGAGAATAAACAGAGGGTTGCTGGAGGGGTTATGAGAAGGGGGATGGGCTAAATGGGTGAGGGGCTTAAGGAATCTACTCCTGAAATCACTGTTGCACTATATGCTAACATGAACGTAAATTAATTTAAAAAACATTAAAAAGAAGAAGAAGAGGGAAGAAAGACACAGGGGAGAGGCCACGGGGAAGCAGAGCCTGAAGTGAGGCTTTCACAGACCAGAAACACTCAGAATTGGAATTGGTGAGGAAGGACCTCCCTGTTACAGCCTCTGCTCAGAGCGTGGCTCTGCTCACCCTGATTTTGGACTTCTGTCCTCCAAAATGGAGAGAGAATAAACCACCCAGCTTGTGGCAATTTGTGACAGGAGTCCTAGGAAGCTGTCCCCAACCTAGCTCACAGATTTGCTAGAAGCCAAGCCGGAAGCAAGTGGGGGGCAGGAACAATGCAGAGCAGAGGTAGGATGAGGGACAGGGGACTCTGGTCCAAAGGTGACAGGTCTTCCTTTCAGCCCACCTGATAGGCTTCAGGTTTAACTCAAACCAAAACCAACCAGGGAGATGGGCTGCACAAAATGCCAACATGCTTAGAATATTCTTACCTACTTAAGGCTCTAGGCTGATGGGTCTTAATTTTATGACACACACCTCTGCAATCTTAGAGCTGCAATGAAGATAATTTATTTCAGAGAAAAACTATAATAGCTTCGGGTTTTTCTCCCCCCGCCCCCCGTCTTTTGAAAAGGCAAACCCATCTTAAAAAAAATACTCATCACCCATAATCCTAACTACCGTAACAGATTCTCATTTTCAAAAATTACCTCTCAATTAAAATAATTTTTCTTCGCTCCTTAACAAGGAAAAGTGATTATATCCATATCTATATAAGCAGGAGAGCTTTTTTGGGGGGGGAGGGGGCTCATTTAACTAAACATTGACCCCAAAATTGTTTGATTTTTATCAAAGATATGGGAGATCAGCACTACAATTCTTTAAATATGCTTCCCCCAAAGAAACTAACGATTAACTGTGCCTCCCTCCAGGATGTTAAAGCCTCTTAGGATTAATTTCATTTTGCACAACATTCAAGGCGTTAACACCCACTCCTAACCCTTGCATTCCAGCAGGTTTTTAAGCCTCCTAACAGACCAGTCCGGGAGAGGTCTAGAACCCTTAGTACCCAACGCAACAAAAAATCATCAAATCATAAAGCAACACCCCATGAGGTATTTTTCCCCTAGAAAAGCTGTCATTTAATATGTGGTTTCTCTTAGTCTTGCGGTCTAGGAGCCTTGACTATCTTTCCCAGGCATCAGAACCAAGCCCTGATGAATTCATTGAATGAAAACAAAACATCAAAGCAAACACACAGGGCTTACTCTGTGCCTGGACTGAAAAGTCCTAACACTTATTCACTCACTTAATCCTCATACCAGCATGAGGTGGTAGATTGTTTTCCTACACTTTACAGACCAGGAAACAGGAGCAGAGAGGGTGAGTGACCGCATCCCAAGACATACATCCTCTAAACGGTAAGCCACAATCCCACCAGGCTATCTGGGCTCGGAGTCGGCTTTGCTCTTGACCCTCTGTTACATTAAGCTCACTTTCTTAAGAGCCCAACTGGGGGGTCCTCCAAAGAGTTTCTCTCCGCCACTTCAGATAATTCTAATGCTACTAACAGCAGGTAGATTGGATGGAGGAAGGCAGACCAGGTGACGCTATAGCTCACATCTTGTGGCCACTAGGGGAATAGAAAATCATAAAATTTAGACAAGCTAACAAAACCAGAGGTAAGAGAGATTCTGATGTAGAAGCAAAGTATTCCTTTTAGCCATAAACATCCAGGGCCATTTCTGTTGGAGGCAGAGAAAGAGCAAAGATTACATACCTGGGGCATGTTAGGCATAGGACATAGAAAATGTAAACAGGACAGGACATCATTATCAAGGGTGATAGCCAAGATATTTAACACCTTGTACAGCCTGGGCACTGGAACTGTGATCAGACTGGATCCTTCTATGCACGCCTACAGCATGGCCACCCTTGTGCGAGCAGCTATCTCCCCCATTCCACGGAAGAGAAAACCGATCTAGAGAATTAATTCATCCAAAGAGATGCGGCAGGAGGAGGGCCAGCGATTCAATACCATGAACCCCATATTTACTGAGAAAATGTCATCAGCTCACTCTGAGGATACAGAAAAATGTAAAATTGTTAGAGAGCTTCCCCCTCAAATATGGGTAAAGTTAAAAAAAAAAAAACCAAACGGAAGAGCATTTCGAAAGGGACTATTACGTGAGCTTTGCATTTCAGCGTCCGTAAATCGGGTTTTCTGGGGCAGAGCTACACTCACATCTGCATGTCTTTGTCTGCGGCTGCTTTCGCATCACGACGGTGGAGCTGGGCGGCATCCAGAGACCACGTGGGCAGCAAAGCTGAAAATATTTACTATCTGGCCCTTTACAGAAAAAGTTCGCCAATTACCAATCCAGAAAATTTATGAGAATTTCTTCCTCAAATGATTGAAAAAAAAAAAAGAGGCAGCAATGTACTAATAAAACAATCTACAAATAACAGTCATTATAATCACTAAACTCTATAAATTCTAAGGGGTGGCTTTGTGCCAAGTGTGTCTGATCCTTGATGGACAGCCTTCCTGTGATGAGAAGGCCTTTCTGCTCATCGGATTTCTAAGAACGTGTGATAAAATTGATGATTATGGAAACAATTTTTCTGAAGTCTACCTCCTCTGAGGCACTGTAGATTTCCATTGGTAAAAGCGACGAAAACAGTCAGTACTAATCCAGGTTGTCAGAGGCCAGGAGAGCCTTTGCCTTCCAGGGGACAGCAGTGACTGGAAGGGGCGCACGGGGAAAGTGACACGCTGGAACGTTCTGCTTGTGGAGCTGGGAATCGATTCCGTGGATGTGTTCCGTTGGTGAAAACCCACCTAGCTGCACACTAACGAGATGGTACTTTTTAGAATGTGTGTTTTAATGTCAATAAAAGTTGGTGTTAAAAAACGGGAGACTTCAATACCTGGCTACGTGAAAGTTAACGTGGGGTCCACTCAGATCTCAGAGATGCTTAGAACACAAAGAACTCTGAACCCGAACGGTGCTCCGTGGTCTCATGTGGAACACCTCAGGCTCCAAGGCCAGAAGGGAAGCTGGGAGCATCAGCCTCCTTCCGTCCCAGCTCGCCCCCTCTCCCCACGCCTGCTGGCTTCCGAGCGCCGCCAAGTCCCTGCGTCCTGGAGAGCGGAGAAGGCAGGCGGCAGCACCAGTGGGCAGCGTGTGGATTGGCCTCCGACCGGGGCACCTTTTGACTCCTTAAGAATGTGAAGTTGGAGGAGTGAGTCTGACCCCTCATGCTATTAAGGGAATGGAAATTTTAGCCTTAATAACAGACCATTGGTACCCCACAAAGAATGTGTTTTATTTAGGGCTGTTAAAGAAAAAAAGTTATTTAGGACCCCTGTCAAAGAACAGCAAGGCGGATTTTGTTCAGGAACACAACGGCAGTAGAAACTGCCACGTGGGGTTCTTCCACAGGGACGGAGGTGGGCTCCAGTCTGGAGGCAATGAGGCAAAGTGTAAACTTGCTGCCAAGGGGCAGGGTGGGGAGCAGTGGCTAGAAAATTACTAACAGGAAGCATGGAGGTGGGGGAGGGGAGGCTTCGTGAGGGAGGCCAGGGCAATCGGACATCCCCTGCGGGATGACAGCAAGTAAAGAACTCCATCACATATGGAACCTGATCAGATACCGAGGGTGGGGGTTCTGGGTAAACTGACTTATTAGCAAGACTCCTGCCCAATAGGACAGACAATGCAGAGAGAAAGTCAGGGCTAGTTGAGTTCAAAAGAGTAAACGAAGTTTGGTCAAGGAGAAGCTCTATCAAAGCCACAGCAATTTCGAGTGTGAAGGTCGCATCAGAAGTTTTTAGACGAACTTGAACAACAAAATGATGAAGACACCTGACTTCTTAGCTTTGTACATTCATCCTGCCTCTATTCTTTAACGTACTTAACGAAGGCCCACTGTGTGGGGAAACCTGGAGATGCTGGACTCACTGGGGGGATCTTGAGGAGCTCCAGCAAGATGGTGGAAGGGTCCACGTGACACCGGTGACACCAGACTCTGAAGGGCAAGTAGGGAAGGACCAGGTGAAGGGAGGAGGGAAATCCAGCCACACCCATGTCTTTTTCCCCTAAACTAGTGAGACTGTATACTTCCCCTCCTCTCCTCCCCTTGACTCCTCTTCCATCAAGGGCCTTCACAAGTAAGTAGACTTACTTAGAAATGCAAATGAGACCCTGTCACTCACTAAACTGTTGACAGAGCTTCCCTGACCCTGTCTCTGGTCTAGCCTCACCTCACTGGTAAAGTTATAGCACAAAGGACTCTCTTCAAAGTCTCAAACAGGGCCAAGCAAGATACCACAGGATTACCACATGGGCTTGGGAGCCAGACCCACCAGGGTCAAATCCCCTCATCCTGTGAGCCTCTCTGGGCCTCAGCTTCCACCTCTGTCAATACGGATGACAAAAGCACCCAGCATGCAGAGTTTTAGAAGGATGGAGTGAGTCCATACGGGCCAAGTCCTTAAGCCGGGGCCTGGCACCGCGCAAACCAGAGCCACATGTGTTCTGGGGGCCGCCCCTGCTCTATTAGTCCCTTCCTCCCTCAGGGCCTTCAGCCATCTTGGTTCCGGAAAAACCTTCCCTCAGACTCCCGCACCTCCCTGAAGCTATTCCCCACCTTGATGTCAGCCTCAATGTCACACCACTGAGTCCTAGTCTGCCCCCTCTCCTGTTACCCTGGTGGCTCCCGTCACCGTATTTACTCACATCATGATTGTTCTAATGACTTGATGC
This sequence comes from Mungos mungo, assembly GCA_004023785.1. Classification (NCBI taxonomy): domain Eukaryota; kingdom Metazoa; phylum Chordata; class Mammalia; order Carnivora; family Herpestidae; genus Mungos; species Mungos mungo. Next base: position 14,217 of record PISW01005201.1, read on the forward strand.
CTATCTTCTCCGCTAGTAGGCTCCCCGAGGACCAAGGCCACTTCTCTCTACTTTGTGCTGCATCCCAGCACGGCCGCAGCTGCTTGACTTAGGTGCTCAGTGTAGAATAAGTGCACAAACACATTCCGGGTGAAAGCAGTGGCCCGTGTCACCGTGGAGCGCCACGGCTGATGCCAGAAATGCCTCTTGTGGGGAAGACAGAGGGGAGAAGCGGGGTGCAGGGCTGGAGAGCAGGTTTATGGGAAACTTGTAACGGCTGGCCAAGGGAGCCGCGGAAAGACGTGACACAGAAACGTACGTGGGCCTCGGGGGTGGGACAGCACAGAGCGAGCCAGCGGTGCAAGACCACAGGCAGTGGCCGGCTGGGGCATGACCACCGCAGTCACACGTTTGGATGACGACATGTGCCACCATGCTGGGTTCTGATTTGAAATGATGGAGAGGGTGGGAACTCGGTGACTTATGGATGGAGTTACTTCTACTAGGGTGTCACCGGTTTTCCTCCTTTATATCTATCACTCTAAGGGACAGTGTGTACAAACCAGACCAACCCCAGATAGGTCTGGGGCTTTATAGAGGTTTTGTTCTTGTTGACCAGATGCCTGGATGGTTTGCTGAGCTTCCCCCACCCAGAAAGTGCACTTGCTGGGCCGTCACTTTAAGGACGTAACTGAAGGGGGGGTCCCTCTGTGATAAACTCCTCTACCACCTCACCATCCTCAAGGATCTGAAACCCACTGAGCTGGAGGGTTTCCGAAAGACAACCCCGCACGGACATGACCCGTGGGAGCCCCAGCCAGCCTGCGGACAGGTGCAGAGTCAACAGTGCTGACCTCTCAAGAGCGCTGACCTGGGTGGGGTGGGCAGGGTGCCCTGACTCCAGGACCAGATGAGGAGCAAGTATCAAAGGAAGACCATGAATGTTGTTTGGTTGTTAATTCAGCCTCTTCTCTTCTCACAGATGAAAAGAAAACCAGCTAGAGTCTGGCATTTGGAAGGTAGCAGAGGGGAGTAGATGGAGAAGGATTAGGAGGAGGGCCGAGAGGCTGGAGGCAGCATCAGACATGTATCCTGCACTCCGGGGCTGGTGTGCACAGACCTGGGCCGGGAAAGGGTCACTCAGTAGGTCCTGGTGGGGGGCCGGGAGGGAAGGCAGGCAGTGAGGACTGGAAGTAAAGCACACAGAATGGAAAACAATGACTCACAAGGCATCAGAGAACAGGCTAGGAGCAGCTCTTTCCCCTCCTGTCAACCCGCACCCTCACCTCAGTGTCATTTTCGGCTCTAAGCATAAACAGGACAGGGATTTGCAGTTTAGACACTGTTGTAAGCTCATACTTTGGACCCGGCCTCCTTCAGCTCCATATACACGGACGGACACACACACACAAGGAAACTTGAAAAGACCTAGTCCTGCATCCCCCCCGCCGCCGTCCTGCAAAACCAGCATCTCTACGGGCTAGGAATGGAGCAGAAACCCAAAGCCCTGACCAGAGCTGAAGCTGAGGCCGGCTGAGCTCTAGGTCCGAAGCAGCCAAGGGGATGGGCAGGTACAGCTCCTGCAGTGGGAGGGGCTCAAAGTGGCTGGGCAAGGAGTGGGGAGCAGGTCCGGCTGCAGCAAGGCTGGGCCCCCACTCACCAGAGGGAGCCCCTGGCCAGGCCATGGGCCACAACCCAGAAGGTCCTCAACCTCAGAGTCATTATCTGCTTTTACTCTACTCTGGGGAGGGAGCTTGCGTGTCTCAGTCCGGAACTAAGAGCACAAAAACAAACATAAAGGCCCTGAGATGGAACCCCATCTCCGGAGCTTGGACAGAAGGCCCACTGCGCTGGGCCATGTGGGTCAGGCTTGAAAGCGTTGACCTCACCGTCTTCTAACCCCTCGGACTAAAGACTGCTCGGATCACAAGTGCATCGCTCTTCTCCAACAAAGCAACTTATGGGTTTGGGAAGGGAGAAATGAAACAGCACGAAGTCCTCCATAAACCCTTTGTAACGAACATGAAGACATAAGGGTCCCTTGCTGAGAAGACAGGAGTGGAGCCCGGCTGCTGGCTCTGTGTGGGAACCACACCCGCCCCAACCCCACGGAGGTCCGAGTCCTCTAACTTCCACGTGACCAGCTGAGCAATCAAATAAAATGACATTTCAAGGCTGGTCAAGTGGTATGTGAATATCACCTTTCCCTTGTCCTGTGAAAAACTGGAAATGAAATTTCAGGATGGAGAGTCTTCAAGGACCCTGCCAAAATCAACAGGAAGCAAATCATATGCCCAACTGAAGAGCAATGGGCTTCCGCACTTTAAAAAGCACTTATTTCAAATTACAGACGGGTCCAGAATCCAAGCTCTTCATCTTAATGATATCCACAGTAGGGGCTTAAGTCTCTCTCATACTTCAAATTAATTTCATGAGGTCAGAATCCAAGCTTTTTCATGCTTTGCCAATCCCCATGGAGACTGGTGTTATAACTTTGAAACAGGTTTCTCTTAGTTCTTAGTTGATCTTCCGAGGCTAGATCCTTCGCGCAGGGACAATGGTGCCCGTCAAATTTGGTAGCCTTATGTTTAACACTGCAGTAACAGATTTTCTGTGCCGTGAAGCCTCTATAATTTCTTTTGCCTTTCCTCCAGTTACTAGGTGATTAGGTGTCTCAACTTTTATGTACTAATATCAACGCTAACACGGAGCGCTGTTTATCCAGACACTGTCCCAAAGTGTTACTTTATTTAACACAACATAACACGAAGTGATAATAGGCAAAGTTTTCTCAGGGTTTTCTAAGCACCTGACAGGGTTCTAAATGCTTTGCGTATTAAAGCTCCATTTGGATCCTCACAAAAACATTCCGAGGCCAGACGGCTGTCATCCCCATTTAAAGATGTGGAAACTGAGGTTTAGAGGTTAAGCAATTTGCCCAAGGCACGGAGCCGGTAGATGGGCTGTTGGATTCAAGAATGATGTGCAGACTGTGCCGCTGTTCTGCTGTGAAGAATACCAACAACCTCCTAACTACGGATTCATTCTTCAATCAACACGAAAGGGAAGCAGCCAGGTCAGGGTTACACAGCGGCCCCCCTTCTCCGTGGGGGACACATTCCAAGACTCCCAGCAGATGCGTGAAACCACGCACAGTACCAAGCACTATACTGTTTTCTTCTATACACATATACCTATGATAAATTTATAAGTGAGGCACAGTAGGGGCACCTGGGTGGCTCAGTCGGTCGGGTATCTGACTCCAGATCAGGCCATGAACTCGCAGTTCATTAGTTTGAACCTCATATTGGGCTCGCTGGCAGCGCAGCGCCCGCTTCAGATCCTCTGTCCCTTCCTCTCTGCCCCTCCCTGGCTTATCCTTTCAAAAAGAAACATTAGAGGCACCTGGGCGGCTCAGCCGGTTAAGCATGTGACTTCAGCTCAGGTCATCATCTCACAGTTCATGGGTTTGATTCCTGCGTCGGGCTCTGTGCTGACAGCTCAGAGCCTGGAGCCTGCCTCAGACTCTGTGTCTCCCTCTCTCTCTGCCCCTCCCCTGCTCATGCTCTCTCAAAAATAAATAAATATTAAAAAATAAAAATAACATTGAAAAATAAGGCACAGGATTAATAACACAGTAAAATGGATTATAACAATATACTGTAATAAAAATGATGGGAGTGTAGGCACGGTCTCAGAATCTCTTTTGTACTGTACTCGCCTCTCCCATGTCGAGAGGAGGAAAAATGCCCCTGTGAGGAGATGAAATGAGGTGAGTGATGCAAGCATCATGACAGACTGCCGGGCTGCTATCGGCCTTCTGACATAAAATGTTAGGAAAATGATCATCTGCTTCCAGACCGCAGTTGAGAGCATAGCCAAAGCCACAGAAAGAAAACCATGGATAAACAGGGGAGGGCTGTTAATAGTCAAGTTTACTGATACATACCGCCAAATTCATCTGCGAAAAAGCCCTATCAACAGACAGGCCACAGACAAGCCACAAAACTGCCTTTTTAATTTTACCTCCCTTCCCAAACCCTGTTGTGATGTCATTAATTCAGTAAGTAGAATCTTGTTTTACATTGTTTAGTTACCCTTGAGGCCATTTTTCTAGATGCTTGCTTACAACTTATATTTCTTTGGAGAAGGTGGAATGTTTTTATGAGCAAGGTGTGGATTGTGGTGGGTGGATGTGACCCTTCGAAACAAAAACCAACACTTAGGAGGTTAGACGTAGCTCGCTAAAAACAGCAGCAAAGCAGAAAGTCAAAAGAAAATTTAGGTTTTGTTGTAACTGCTTGTCAGTATTTTTTTCAACAATTTATCCCTTGAAGTTTGGGTGATTTGTTTATTCCTTCTACGTCTGGATATTAGAATTTTCTGTAATGAGTGGAATCAGAAAGACATTTTTAAATGCAGGGTTGGGGGAAGGCGGCTGTAGTTAGGTAGTGCCATTTTCTATACTAATATATCGCCTAGAAGTGTCCTTGATTTCAGCAGAACGAGACCCGATCAAGAGTTCGTAGACCTGTATTGCAGTCTCAGACTGATGACGTGAGGGCCTTCCGGAAGTGAGGACTTACCTGCTGACAGCACGGCTCTTAGATGAACGGACAACTGTCCAACTCACCTTGAAAGAAGAGTTGCTGTTTTTCTGCATTTTTTCACTTCCTAATAATTTTTATAATTCCCAGTTATCCTATTGGCTCCACCCAGGGACCAAATGTTTCTACATAAGATGTCAGGAGAGATTCATAAAAACAAGTTCCCCCAGAGAGGTAATGCAGCTCTTTCAAACTCCTAAAAACAAATATGTACTTTTTCGACTCCTGGGCCGGCAGCTCTCAATCTTTTCAGAAATGTTGGAGATGTGGATGTTATAGTTTGGGTCTGAAAGAAGGTCTCACCAAACAACCGACTGCTGTACCTTTTCATTGAAAATTACTCGAAAGGGGACAGATATTCATCGCTCATACATTACAAAAAGTGGTGTGAAAATTATGTAACTTTTTAATATTTTAGTCGAAAAACCTCAGAGGAAGTCTCAGGGGTTAGGAAGTTAAACATGGGCAATGTGATGAATGAGCACTTCTGGAAAGCTGGCTCATCCTGGGTGTAGGGTTAGAGTAGTTATCGATGGTGTTTTTCACAGCATCTCAAAGCACAGTATTCATTTTGGAAGCGGTATAAATTCAACTGAAGATTAATCTATCTGCTTCAAGAAGTGCCAGGGATTTAACTTATTTTGTTGAAGATTTCAGCGTCACAGACCATAGTCCATGAATTCTTTTTCAATCAATGTGCTGAACAGACAGCACCCAGTTATGGGGGGACATATTGAAACAGAACAGCTCATAACATGATCACACGCATGGAACGTTCCCTACACCCTAACGTGGAATAACAGTGACCCAGCTGTTCACTGTGTCCAATAATCTTTCAAATCTGAGTAGTCAAATGTATCGACCCTCTCTACTTCCTGCTTCCAAGAGTGGCCTTCCTTGTATCTGTCCTGCAGATAGAGGTTCAGTGGAGGTTTTATTTGTAGAAATATATATCTGTCAGGGTGCCTGGGTGGCTCTGTCGGTCAAGGGTCCGACTTCAACTCAGGTCACTATCTCACGGTTCATGGGATCGAGCCTCGCATCAGACTCTGTGCTGACAGTTCAGGACCTGGAGCCTGCTTTGGATTCCGTGTCTCCCTCTCTCTGCCCCTCCTCCACTCAAGTGGAGAGCTCTGGCTCTCAAAAATAAAATATGAAAAAAAAATATATGCTGTCACTAAACAAAGGTTTTAAAACCAAGGGTTATTAGATAGTCTACTTTCTGAGAAGAACAACTCCCAAAGAATTCACTTAGGAAGGTTATAAGTTGATTAAAATATACAAGTTTTCACTTCTCACATGTTTCTTCTGACAAATTCGTTCAACAAAAAGTTCCAAATTAGCTTTTTCTTCCATCAAGGAGAACATTCCAAATACCCGTGATAAAAGTTAAGATGATGAAGCAGCCTTTTCCAAGGGAAGAAAATCATCAACAAAAAGACAACCTACTGATAGGGAGAAGATATTTGCAAACCATACATCTCATTAGGGGTTGATATCCAAATTATATAAAGAACTTACACAACTTAATATCAAAAAAACAAACAGTCCAGTTTTAAAAATGGGCAATGCGGGGCACCTGGGGGCTCACTAGGTTGAGAATCTGACTTTGTGAATCTGAGCCCCACATCAGGCTCACTGCTATCAGCATGGAGCTCAATTCAGACCCCCCCTCCCTGTCTGCCTCTCCCCTGCTCACTTTCTCTCAAAAATAAGAAAACAGTAAAAAAATTTTTTTAATGGGCAAAGGATTTAATAGACATTTTCCCCAAGAAGACATACAAATGGCCAACAAGCACATGAAAAATGCTCAACATTCCTAATCAGGAAAATGCAAATCAAAACTACAATGGGGTATCGCCTCGTATCGGTTAGACTGGCTATCATTCAAAAATCCAAAAATAACAAGTGTTTGCAAAGATGTGGAGAAAAGGGAACCTGCATACGCTGTTGGTGATAATGGACTCTGATGTGGCCATTACAATGAAAAACAGCACGGAAGTACCTCCAAAAATTAAAAGCAGAGCTACCATATAGTTGTGTAATTCACTTCAGGTATATGTCCGAGGAAAACCAAACACGAATTCAAAGAGATATATGCACCCCCATGTTCACTGCATCACTATTTACAAGAGCCAAGATATGAAGCAACCCAAATGTCTGTCCATTGATGAATCAAAAGATGTGGTATATGCATGCGCGCACGTGTGCACACACACACACGTGTTCCTCAGCCATAGAAAGAATAAAATCTTGCCATTTGAAACACCATGGATGGACCTAGAGAGAATTATGCTAAGTGAAATAAGTCAGAGAAATACAAATACCATATAATCCATATAATTTCACTTATATGTGGAATCAAACAAACAAAAACAGTAACAGACTCATAGAAACAAATTGTAGGTCACCGGAGAGGGGTAAGGGTTGAGGTGTAGCCAAAAGAGGTGAAGGGGATTAAGATACACAAACTTCAGTTATAAAATAAGTCACAGGAATGTATAGCTTTGGAATATAGTAATACCGTAATAACTCTGTATGAGGATCATTTCCTAATGTAGAATACTAAATCACTAGGACATACACCTGAAATAGGATATTATGTCAATTAAAGTAAATTAAAAAATGGCTAAGCAGTGTCCAACTCATTTTTAACTTGGATTATTATTTAACCAGCAAATAATTAAGTTTAAACGTATCTCTATATACAGACAAAAGTTACTTTGGAAATACATGTAAAAAAACAACCATTTCCGGAACCAGCTCCTTGCCAGTATATTCAATGATCCCAGGTGGTCAAGTAATAATATGACAACAGAGAGAGCAGTACATACAATTCCGCAATATAGGATTTAGGAGTAAGACAACACTACACATTAAGATTTCCCCCAAATTCCTCCATCGTGTTGATTTTGAAAAAACTGTGCTTTGGTGTTCACACTGTGCATGTCTACAGACATTCACTAGGAAATTTAAGGAGCAGGGGCACCGTGGTGGCTTAGTCAGTTAAATGTCTGACTTCCACTCAGGCTATGAACTCCTGGTTTGTGGGTTCGAGCTCTGCATTGGGCTCTGCACTGACAGAGCAGAGCCTGCTTGGGATTCTCTCTGCCCCTCCCCCCATTGGTGCTTTCTCTCTCTCTCTTGCTCCCCGCCTCCCAATAAATAAGCTTAAAAAATTTTAAGCAGCCTACGTAAACACAATTAGAAACTCACTGGAAGGTGTGTTTATGCAAGCAGATTATCATCACAACTTGCCAATTGTTCTCACAGATCTTGTATCTTCAAAGCAATCTTAGAGACGGGGGTATGATTTCCATACATAGCTATAGTGTTACGTTAAGTGGTAGAGGGGGTGCCTACAGAAAATGGCTGGATGACTTCTTCCAGGTCATGACTAGACACTGAACCTAGAACCCAGGGCTCTGGCTTCAGCCCAGGGTACAGCCCACTGGATCATGCTGTCGATCTGCTAATGAAAAACTTCATTCCCAGAATTCAGGTTGAAAAGGGTATAGCAATTTAAATACTCCGCTCCAGACAAGCACAGTTAGATCAAGACATTATATACAAGTTTAATAGGAAAACTGCCAAAACTAGCAAAGAATGGCAGGAAAGCCCAAAAAAAGAGCTAAAGCAGAGTCTTTCACACCAGAAGCAAGTGATTTAGCAATATCACAATCTCACTTTCTACTTCCTGGCATCCTTCCTCCGCTTACCAGTGCTTCTGAGGCACCATGTGGACACTGTCGCCAAAAGGCACAGTAGCTCGGGTGTTTGGAAACATTTCTAAAATAAACTTGCTATCACGTTTTAACAATTTTCTAACATATGCATATCAGAACGCGCAGACTGACGCATTAGTACCTGAACCCCTCCATGTACCCACCACCCAATCAAAGGTCACAATGGAAGGAGAAGCTGAGAAGTTTGCCTTGTGAAGTGACCATCCTCACCGACAGGGGGTGGTTATCGTGATGCCTAGCACCGCCGGTTAAGTTTTGCCTCTTACTGAAAGTTATGCATACGGAATTATAAAAATATAATTTGAACCTCGATTCTGCAGGAATCTCAATGTTCTGAGAGAATCGCATTTTTGTTACATAGTATTCCATTGTAGGGTTATACCAGAAATTCCATTCCACCCGTGAGGGGCATGTGGGTTGTTTTCAGGTTAGGAAAGTTATTCATATGGCTGTGAACATGTTGTATGTGACTTCTGGTACACCCACGTATATACTTCTTCTGGGTATGCCACCTAGGAGTGGAACTATTGTATCATAAGGGGTTACATTCCGTTTTCATCAATATTGATGATTTCTCAAAGTGGTTTATTTAAAAAAATTTTTTAATGTTTATTATTGAGACAGAGAGAAACAGAGCATACGTAGGGGAGAGGCAGAGAGAGAGGGAGACACAGAATCTGAAGCAGGCTCTAGGCTCTGAGCTGTCAGCACAGAGACCGACGTGGGGTCTGAACCCACAAACTGTGAGATCATTACATGAGCCGAAGTCAGATGTTTAACCGACTGAGCCATCCAGACACCCCTCCAAAATGGTTTTAACCATGTATAACTTCACCAGCAGGTCTCTTTCAGCGCTCAGAACTGTGGGGTTGTATTTTATTCTTCACAAGCGCAGTGGGATCTCACTACGATCTGATGCACTCCCCTGATGACCAGGGAAGCATACTACTTTTTCACATGTATATAGTCTGTCTACCCTTTCATGAAATGTACAAACCTACTGATCTTCTTGCTCTGTAGGAACTTTGATTCTGGACTCAAGCCTTTTGCCAGCTGTAAGCATAGCAGATCTCTTTCCCCCGTTCCCAGCTTACCTTTCATTCTTTCAATGTCTAAAACAACACATTCCCTTTATTTTATTGTAGTCTAGTATATTAACCTTCGTGGTGTTTTATGTTCCATTTAAAATCTCACGCTTTTTAATTTCATTTTTTAGAATCTTTTACTGTCCTACAATTACAATTAGATCTATGTATCCAGAATTGGCTTTTATGTAGGGTGTGACCTGGTTGAGTTTTTTTAAATAGGGACATCCTATTGGTCCAACCAACTGACGGTCCTTTCTCTTGCTCCTCAGCAGCTGAAGGTACGGCTTTTAACAGGAGAATGTTAAACATACACAGAAAAAGTGGCCGAAGATCTCACGCTTCCAGTCTTGCATTAACCTCGATTACCCTCCCTCAGGAATAATTCCCGCAGGAAAAGGGAGGCTTAAGTCCAAGGATGGAAGGCTTTGTTCCCCATTTCACCACTTTGCCAAGTCGTACAAAGTTATTCTCCTTCTGGACTGGTAAGCTTTAGACAACAGAACATTGAGGAAATGATTTTTTAAACTGTCTCAAAATGAAATGATTATAATGTCATTTTATACCACAAGGAACTCCTTAGGTACTTCTCAAGGCCCATTTCTTAAATTTCATTTTGAAAACATCCATCCTTCATTAACTCCATGTCAGCTATTCTAAAAGCTGTCCCAGGCGGTTGGCTGAAGGAGTTTAAGATAACTGGGTTTGAGGAATGGATGTCTCCTTAGTCTTTGACATCCTGACATAAAGTGTGCATTTCGGAGTGGATGCTCAGACCTCCATTTCTGGAACCACGGGGTTCCCGCTCACCTCCATCACCCAACAGCGTCTCCTAGAACAAGCTGAAGAACACAGTGGGGAAAATGGTAGCCTCTTCAGGAATGGTGACTCTTGTTCTATTTTTTCCAATGTGGTCTGATAATCTTAATCTTTTCCTTTGATGTTCAGTGCATTTTATGTTCTGTCAAGAACGTTTTTCCAGGAAACAAGTACAAATAACGGTCTCCTGTGACATCTCTCTTCTCTTGACCCTATCTACCAGCTAAGATTTGGCTCCCATCACAGTCATGACATGAACTCTGATTTCTGGACTTCTTCCCATTTCATTTTCATTTCTAAGATATGAATATTTTCAAATACTTCTTAGACGAACATCAACGAAGTTTTCCAAAAGAGTGCCTTGGCATCACGTTTCTCAAGGATAGAAGTCTGAGGTACCTTGGAATTCCAACCTTTATGTGAGGTTACAGAGGATCCACTATTTCCATGAAACCTCGAGGTAACAGAAGACAGAGTAGGGAGAAGAAATGAAATTCTAGATTGGGAAAACGTACAAAGAGCAGAAAATGGTGAGTGGCTGGTCAAAAAAGAAACTACAAACTACCAAAGTGCCTTGATGGCTCAGTTGACTGTGTGTCCAATTTCCACTCAGGTCATGATCTCATGGTTTGCGGGTTCAAGCCCCACGTCAGACTCTGTGCTGAAGCATGGAAACTGCTTGAGATTCTCTCCCTCTCTGCCCCTCCCCACTTGCTCTCTTTCTCTCTCTCAAAATAAATAAACCTTAAAAATAGTAAACAAACAAACAACAACAAAAACCCAGCAACTATGAACTACCATGTCCATTTCTCTTCCCAGAGAATTCTGGCCATAACCTCAGTGGTTGGCTGGAGAAGGTACTGCCTCGGAGACAGACCTGAATGGAGCCTAGCAGGACATTTAGCCTGCTTGGGGACTGACATCCTATTTAATACCCACAATTAGATTGGTAACAATCCACCAGCAGGAATCAGTCTCCCTCATCAGAGTGAGAAGATGGCCTTCTCTGGCCACAAAGCCACACTCTGGAATGTTCTGGAAGTTGCCCAGTGAATCTGCATAAGGTACTGCCCAACCTGGCTTCATATCCAGTTACCCCAGAACCCCATTTCCTATTTGCTCAATAGTACATGTAAATACTTAGAAAAATTAGTCACCTATTCATACTGAATTTTGCATACGGAGCTAAATGAGTGATAACAGGAAGTACACTATGCAGCCCCCTCCCCCCTCGGTATCTGCCTGCCACAGCAGGAAGGTTTGCCTCCTCCACACTCTACACGCCAAGTATAGGCTGTACTCTTCACTTGCCAAGGAAGATGGTTAAACACTATCAACACGTGACGTGACAGGGTCTAGTCCTTCCACCAAGGTTTTAATTACGTCGTAAATTTTTTTCTGTCCAAATAATATAACGTCCTTTCATTAAGCATCTTCCCCCCAAATACATCCTCCCTGGTCAAATTCTAGCTCTGATGCTTGTCGCCAGCCGTGTGCCTGGGCTAAGTGATATTCCACTGTATGGAGACACCACATTCTGTTCATCAACTCACGTGCTGATGGACACAAGTTACGTCCACCTGTGGCTACTGTGACTACGGCCGCTTTGTGCTTTCATTTTGTTCGTTATGTACCCAGAAACAGAACTGCCGGGTCATACGCCTGGCTTCAAAGAAAGGCATTACCCCTGGGCGTGCAAATGACACACACACCAAGTCCAGAGGACTCATTCTGTCCAGTTCACTAGGAAGCATTCTCAGCGGTAGGCCTAAAGCGAGCTCCACCTCAAGGGTCAAAGGCGGCTTCCCTCTGCCTGTTCACTTGTGATAGACTTCAAAGCAGCATCGAGCTGTGCTCAGCTGAGTCTCACCCACCGACAAGGAAGTTGGATTTCTTCATTAAAACAGGCTAATGAATTCTGTACTCGAGATTCGCAACTCTAACGCCGTTGGCAAACACAGGCTCTTTCATTACTCTTGTCTGAATTAAGAAGCATGTGAAAATGATCGTTTCTGCACATCTGCCCCACTACCACTGTATCAGATTACTCTCACCCGTCAACTCTAACAGGCTTCGGCATCTTTTAAAACGGTCTGTTTTGAGGAAAACACTAGCTCTTGTTCTCCACGGGCCCACCTTCTCCAGCAGTTGTCTTGTTAGTACCGAAAACCCCAGCATGGTCGGCCCACATGAGTGTTCAGACAGGAAACCTGAGAAACAGGAAGTGCGCCCAGAGCAAGACAGCCGACCATCTCCTCGGACCTATGACTGACTTCAGGAAGCGCCCCCCCCCGCCCCAAACTCCCTGGAGGGCCCCCAACTGTCAGGCCTGAGGCCCTCACGTCAGCTTGCCCAGAATTACCCTCAGGTGTTTTGAAAACCACCAAGGGTATGGGCCCAGCTCAGAGGAAGAAAAATGTCTCAAGTGAGGCTGACCGTATTAAATTCCTCATATGATCTGAATGCATAGCCAGAATTTAAGAAAACACAGAGCTGGGAGCCGACAGACTTTGATTGTTTCACAAGTTATCTCCTTGGATCCTCTTTGCCAGTTCAGTGTGATCAGATGGGCTCAAGCTATTATTCCTATTTTCTAGCTAGGGAAACTGAGGCTCTGAGAGGTCAGAGGACTTGCCTAGAGCCCCGCAGCTGGCTCAGGGCCACCACGTCCAAGCCCCTGGTCTTCCCACTATACCGTGTCACTTCGCAAGCATGGTGGGAAAACTTCCTGGCGAAAGTCAGAAACCCCCTCTAAAGAATGCGCTGAAGACGGGCTTGGAACACAGAGCCTCTCCTAATTTTTCACAGAGCTGGCTTCAATTCCAGCTCGCATTTTAGATTGCATTCTTGTTTGCACATCCTCTTGATCTCCTCTGGGTCCAGCCGAGGCCCTCCCCAACGACCTCATGTTCTCTAGGTTTCTCATGTAACTGTCAACACAACGCTCCTCAGCATTAGGAATGCGGCTGCAAGTCTTTGGAGGGAGACGTGACCTTGGCCATGCGCACCCACCTTTCTCAAGCACTCCAGTCTGCAAATGACTGATTTGCCTTTTATGTGGGAGCGCACACCCTCATTTGTGAGGAAGAGCCGACATCCTAAATTAAACCTTCAGCTCCAAATATGAACCAGGAAACATTCAGCTGTGAGCTGCCTCCCCAGCATCCTTTATCTATCTGCTCTAAGCCTCTCCGGGCCATCTTTCCGTTCAGCGCTTATTAAGAGAGAAGGGGAAAGTGACACTTAAACACACGATAAATAGTGAATCCACAATCTATCTGCCCCAGTGGCCAAGACTCATTAGATCTGAAACAGTTTGGCTTCTCATGCGAGAGATTGGAGCCCAATTACCACGGTTCACATACAAAAGAAACAATATGGCTAACATTAAAATTCCTCTTTGAAGCTGTTTACTTGTAACAGTCCTGGGGTTTTCACGGGCTTAAAGAAATCCTAAAGGAAGTTTTTGAAATTAGACCCCAGAAGGTTTTAAATGAAGATTTCTGGAAGTATCACTCAACATTCTCAGCAAAAGAAAGCAATTCACTTCAGCTGACAATTTCTCTCTGGCCCCGCCCCTAACTTGCTGCACATCTTCAGATGAATAACCCATTACTTCCCTGAGCCTCAATTTCCTAAACTCTAAGATAACGGGGCGGGCGGGCTAAGGCCCGCCTACTCAAACAGTCAGACTCAAGAACTCCTTTGCTCAAACCTTCCAGGGCAACAGCCATGATGGATCCAAATATGGGGGACCCAATATGGGGGTCCTGTGAGCCCAGAGGGATGCCACACTTGTCCAGATGTGAAGCTACAGCAAGGGAGAAACCCCTGAGTACCAAGCTCTGCATGACCATCCATTTGCTTCTAGTACAACTGCGGACTTGAATTAGAAAGCACGCCCAGCCCGACGCACGCTGTTCAGACCCGCGTGGCAGGATTCGCCCACGACAAGCTGACCCATAACCTTCTAGCTGCCTGCACTTCCCACCATCACCCAGTGGAGGGCTTTACCGTCTTCCACCTGAGCACCTGCAGTCACCTGCTGCTCTCTTCATGGTCTCTCTTGCCCATTATTTCTTTTTCCCAGGCAGCAGCCAGGGTCATCTTTCTGACCATCTCGCTCCCACCCGAGATCTGCAACAGCTCCCCTTTGGGGCAGGTGGAATGGAGCCCTTCATCATGTCTGCTGAGGCCCAGCACCTTCAGTCTCTGCTGGCCTCACCTGTGCCTTGTTCGTCCTTGCCCACAGAGCTCCAGGTCCACAGCCAGGCTTGCTTCTATGGGGAATGTACTTTCCTCTGCTCCTTCCTATGCTGGTTTAACACATTGTAGGAGTCTTGGCGTAGAGGTCCAATCCACGCAAAGTCATCCCTCACCTCCAAAGAAAACACCTCTCTCTGATTCCATCTCAGTACAGCTATTTGAGCCTAGGTAGCACCTAGCAGGACTTGCAGTAACACATTTTTCTGCATATACGTTCATGGTCAATCTTTCCACCCAGACCATAAGCTCCAATAGGGGAAATATCTATGTATACTTCAGGGCCGACACAATGCCTGGCACGTAGTTGCTCTTAAACATACATCTGGGGCATAAACCAACCACTGACCAAACCAACAGTCATTAGACTGGGCCTCAACTCTAGCACTGGGCCCCAACCCCCCTGCCCTGCCATATTTTAGAAGAATTTCATGAGTGCGTAGCTATTCCCATGTTGGCCAGAGGTATAAAGTTCTTCAATACGTCAGAGTTCAGCAGCAGTGGGCTTTATTCAGAGACAAAGGTTTTATCACAGGCTCCCCAGATGCCAGCGAATCCGAGCGCTTGCTGGCAGGCATCCGGGCAGGACAACGTTACTCTCCGGCCGTTTAGAATGTGTGCCTGTGGGACAGGATAGTGGGATCCAACCCGGCACCTCACAATACCTATTCTGCATATGAACCCAAAACACTGTACTCTGGCTAACACCAGCTCACAGGCCTGCACAGAATCTACGGCAGTGGGTCTGACCACTCATCCAGGAAAACAATACCAGAAAAAAAATTTTTCAACAGTTTGAAAGTGTGCAAAGTAAAACTACTGCATCTGCTAAGGTGATCTCTGTGGGCTTCACAACAAAGCTTCTTAAAAAAAAAATAAAGGATGGGGCGCCTGGGTGGCTCAGTCGGTTGAGCATCCAACTTCGGCTCAGTTCATGATCCCACGGTTCGTGGGTTTGAGCCCCGCGTTGGGCTCTGTGCTGACAGCTAGCTCAGAGCCTGGAGCCTGCTTCAGATTCTGTGTCTCCCTCTCTCTCTGACCCTCCCCTGCTCGCACTGTCTCTGTCTCTCAAAAATAAATAAAAAATATTTAAAAAAAAATAAAGGAGGTACTGGGTCTCTGCTAAAATGGTTCAGAAATCGCCCCTTCCCACACAAGACAGAAACCAAAGTTTGGTACCTATTACAGGAGAGCTTTTACACCCATGATTTTACTGAATATGTGCATTTGAAAACCCTAATGAGTCCTCTTTCCCCCCCAAAGTTTTAAGGCTTGAATAATCCATTAGATTGTGTGCATCATTTTGAGGGTTGGTTCCCACACCCATTCAAAGAGTGACTGTGGGATCATGAGTGATATGTCTAAGAAATGTCAAGCAGGAAATCTGCTATTGTAAGTAGAGTGCATGAATAAAATATATTACTAACAATTTTAGACTCGTAATTTGTATCAAGTTGTCTGCCTTTGTGCAACTAGCTTCACAGAGAGGAGTCTCTGAATAATTCATTATGTCCTTAACCGAGTCCCTTAAAAAATAATCAGACGTTGTAGATAACATTCTATCCCTTAAAATGATGCCTGCCCATCCCATTCCCACCCAGTTGAAGAAAGTCTCCCCCCACAGCACGGGGGCGGGGTGGGGGGGGGGGAGGAAATCATTGGGTCCCTGTCACTGGAGACCACGGTTCACGACTTTGCCAAACCAGCCAACCAGCCGTCATACTGTGGGCAGATTTGTTCCCACATTGCTCCAAACCGGCTTCCTTGTCCCCTGCTCTGGCTCTACGTGGTCCTCCCCTGGGGAGCACCAGACAGCACACCCTCCTTCACGCCCAACCAGCTTTCCAGTGTCTAATGACGGGTCTGAGGTCTGCACACGTTCTCTTCCTTTGATTAAATATTCCCAGATCTTTAGTTCCACGAGTCAGGTCTTCGATAATGTCTTTAAATAATATATTATGAGCTAAAATGGAACTGGATAGCTTTTGTCACCTAACGCCCAGGAAAAACAAAAGAAAAGCCTCCTCTGAGCCCAGGAGTTAATGCATCCAACACGGCCCCAAGTACAGATGCATATTTAATAGATGTCTTCTGGTGATAAAATATCTTGCATTTTTAAAGTATCTTTCAGTGAAAGACCCAAATGTGTTTAAAATGGAAAGCTTCCAGGCAGTAAACAGAAACACGATGCCCAAAGGTGTTCTCACGGGCTGGCAGCTCAGTGGAAAAGAACCTCGTCTCAGGGAGGGCTTGCCCCAGCTGGGCTGAGCTGAACTGGATGAATGCCTTCCTTCCCACAGATCATTTTTCTTGAGAGCAAGTGGTAGAAAACTGAAAATTCATTTGGCAAAATAAATGAGGAGGATACGTATCTAATGATGGGAACAAAAAATAATTCGTAGCATTCATGGCCAAGGTATGACAAATGAAATACTTTGTGGCTTCTTGAATTCCACACATTTTTAATAACATCTTAAATAGCATCTGGAGGGGGAAACCCTTCACCTGAGGACAATCTAAAATTACTATGGAAACTAAGTTAGTCAACTGTGGTATTTCATCATAGGAGTGCCAGTCATGAACATTTTTTAAAAACCCAAAGACTTTCTTTGTGTTCTTGTAACTCAAATAAGACTCTGGGGGGGAGTAGGTCTCCGGTGCTCTAAAGTGGTTCTAGAAGGAACAAGGAGGCTGGGAGTCGCCATGTTGCCTACACATTTCTCTGATGAAGTTCAGAAACTACGATTCTCACCAGATAAACCTCTGAGGAGGGACATTGTCTAAGACACTTGCAAAGAGTACCTGCCACACTGGGTGGGGAAGCGGCAATCTTGCTCCTCTGTTCAAGGATGCCCAAATGAGACCGGGGCATGAGCAACACACACACACACACACACACACACACACGTCAAGGAAGAGGGAGCACGCCTCCAAGAGGATTCTGCCACGTGGTGGAAAAGCATGATCTGGTGGTGGTGAGGGATCTTTGGGTGGCAGTTTCCAGACAGGAGAGCCCACGTATGGTGCAGCCAGGAAGTCCGGCCATGCAGAGAGAGCAACAACACACGTTCCACGAGGCTGTCTCTCCTCCAGGGCTACCAATCCAGAAAGAACAGCAGCCCTTATGCCCGCTACATTTAAAACACTATGTGGCTCTTCAGTAAAACACCATTCCTGTATTCAAAGAGTTTACAACCTACTTACGGAGACAACTGTACAATCTTTATTACGGGATGGTTATTGGCACAACACCGTAATTGCTTAGGGGCAACAGATAATCCCAACTGGCTGGTCCATTCCTATAGCAAAGAGAGGCCTCCCCCGCAACAGAGTACACAGCTTGGATAATTAAAGAGTTTATGAGAATACTTCAAAAGTCACAGCAGGTGAGCCCAGGAGACATGGGAGAACACAGGGTATCGGGAGGTGACAAATGACTCAACTAAACTGCCTTCCTAATCTACTGAATTATTTTACTTACCAGGGAGACAAATACTTTCATCCTACCACACCTAAGGACAAAAGAATTCTAATTGAAAAATCACTCATTTTTAGGAGATTTGGTTTTTCCATACGACATACCTGGGAGCAGAGAACTTGATGGGCTCTTAAAATGGCTACGCATGTACTTCATGGTACATTGCAGTAGGCAGCTGCGTACATGGCTCCTAGTGAGTCCCACCTCCTGGTTTCTACGCCCTGGGTGGCCTCCTCTCCTAGAGGGTGGGCTGGGCCTACGCCCTTGCTTCTGACAGAACACCACAGAAGGGCTGGGCTGTCCTCTCTGTGATCAACATAGAAGACCGTCACTGCAATCTTGCGGGCATTTCTCGAGGTTACATGCTTCTAGGATGCAAGCAGGAAGCTCAGGAGTCAAGAACTACGGACAGTTTGGTATCCAGCCAACGATGGCTAAGAGCTGTCTCAGCCCAACAGCCACAAGACATGATCCTGCCAACAATCCCAGGAGCAAACTTGGAAGCAAATCCTTGCCCAATTCAAGCCCTGAGATAAATACTCTAAGGTCTCTCCTGAATTACAGCTTATGAGACCCCATGTCACAGGCACCCAGCTAGGCTATGCTTGGCTTCCTGGCCCAGAGAAACTAAGATCACAGATGCTTCCGCTTTAGGCCACTAAGTCCCGGGGTAACTAGTTATGGAGTAAGAGATAACCTATATGTTGTTTAATACAGGTCTATAGTATTTGGCATTTCAAGAAAACTTCACGGTCCAGGCTTCTGTAAAAGAAATCTGAGTTTTTAGGATTTATCATACTATACACTTAAAATCTATGTATTTTACCATACGTGAATTATACTTCAATAAAGATTCCTCTTCTACTTCTTCTCTAAATCAGGATTTTCATAAAACAGTATTGCTTAAAGTGATGCCTGCACCTGTGTGACCTTCCTGAGGCTGGTGTAACACATCATCCCAAACCTGGTGGCGTTGAACAGCTACTCTCTTCTAGTTCTGGAGCCCGGAGTCTGAAATTGGTATGACTGGGCCAAAACTGACGTCAGCATGGCCATGTCCCCTCTGGGGGCTCCAGGAGGGAATCTGTCCCTTGCTCCTTCCAGCTTTGCATTCGTGTGGCCGCACAAGAGACTGCGCTCCAATCTCTGTCTCCGTAACCACAGTGCTGCCGCCTCTCCTGTGTGCGCACTGTCCCTCTGCTGCTCTCATCAGGACACTTGTGATGGCTTTAGGGCCTGCTTGAATAATCCAGGAGAAGACCCTCTTCTCAAGATCCTTACCATATGAGACCACCCAAGTTCTGGAGATCAGGATGTAGGTATGTTTTGGGGGGCTATTTTTCAGTACACCACAGCACCTACGTTAGCAGGGGTGATGCAAACATTAAATGAAAAGACAGCTGTGTGATCTGCTTACCTTGGTGCCTGGGACATGGTATATACTCAAAGACCATCCATTAGTATGTGTGTTGAACTCTGCTAATAGTAGATCTCTCAACCAGTGTAAATCATTTACTAGGGGGAAAAATAGGAAACAGTCCTGCCCCAGGGGCACAGAGTATTGAAGAGAAACACCATCTATGCTAGCTGAATCATCCCTGTGAGGCTCGGTGGGAGTCTGCCCTTCATCTCAGTACATTTTTTTGTCATTCATTTTCAAGACTAATAAGGAACGTAAGGATCCGTAGTTTTTGCTTTATAATACCCTTCCACCAATAACTTCAAGGGAGTCTCCTTGTACAAAAGCCAGGAACAAGTTCACTCAGGCTATGGACCCACTGTTACAGCCTGAATTGGTTTGGTTTCTCTAATCAGGAAAGACCCTTTGGAACGTTCCCATGTTTGAATAATGATTTGGGATTTGTGGGCAGGCCTAAGGAGAAAAGAACACAGTGACCGGTTTTGCTAAATTCTGAATAGCCACAATATGTTTTTCATGTCTCTCTAGGTTATTAGTCAGAATTATCTAAAAGATGCTTGCGTTGTTTCTATGTTAAGTGCTTTGATACATCAGAATAAAATACCTTAGGATGGTTTCTGTTTCTTAAAAATCATGTGCTAAAGTAAATATTTGAGTCAAATTGGTGGTAGTAAGGGTTCATAATTTCCAACATCAGTGTGGAAATGACCATATTTTTCATGCATCTGGAAAACACATCCATTTCTTTCATTACTTGAAACCAGCAAAATGACTCTCCAGGGACTTTCTGACAAGTTAACATTGAACAGACAAAACTTAGGGTGGACAGAAGTAGTCAACACCTGCCAGGCATAAATTTAGTTGTTTGCACATAATTTTCAGGAAGTAGTAGGGAAGCGTCAAACCAGCACTCAATTGCTAATTGTTAGGGAACATTTACTGAGAAGAGATTAGGAGTCTGGTGCCGTCCTAGATGCTAAGAGACAGAGGACTCTTACAAGGTCTGTGCCGCCTTGGGAAGGGGGGCACGAAACTGTGCAGCAGAAAGTAGCAGGCACTAGGGTTGGGGTGTGTGTCATCCACAGAAGGCCCCAGCTGGCCCCACTGGGTGATTCAAAGGAGGAAGGACGTATGTAGGTTTTGAAAGGGAAATAACTGCCTCATAGGTAGATAAGGTGGGCAGGAGGGTGTGCAAGCCTCAGTGTGAGCAAAAGTACAGAGATGTGACACACCCAGTCACATTTGGAGAAAAACAGTAACTAAGTGAGAAATGAACAGAGAGGGGTAGGTAGGGGTAAGATCAGAATGCCACGGTAAATGGACGAAACAGGACTATTGAAGACACAGGACAAGAAATAAAACTGGGCTGACGTTAATAGCAATAAGCATACAGGAAGGACAGATAGGGGAAAGGTGCTACAGGATTTCTTAAATGGAGTTAATTTTAATTCCAGGACAGATAACATACGTTGTTATACTATTTTCAGGTGTACAATGTAACAATTAAGCAATTCTGATACATTACTCAGGGCTCATCATAATAACTGCACTCAATCTCCAATCACCTGTAGAATTTTAAGCACAGCCCTTGAGGCTTGAGTAGAAATGAGGGGAAATGGAAGCAAACTGTTACGAGGCGCTTACACTATATACGTGATACATTATTGAAAGGTAGATGGACTGGTTAAAGATAGATAAAATGATTAAAAGTAAATTATAACTCCATGAAAATTAATGTTACTTCCATTACACGTAAATGGTATAAGGACTCCAATTAAAAGACAAAGATTGTCACATTATATAAAAAGATAATGCCAAACTATATGCTATCCACATGAAATATACTCTGAATTTAAAAACAGATACGCACACTGCCCATATTAATACAAGTAGATAAGCTGGAACTCACAGAATCTTTGGTCTCAAATAAGAGCTGATATCATCAAAAGCCTTACTTCTTAGTAACTTCTCTGTTTAATTATCTTATAGTTTATTATACAAGAAAATGAATGGGGCTTGTATATCAAGAAAGAAGAGAAAAATCAAGAAAGAAGAACCACATGGTGCTTAAGGAATGCTAGGAAGTCAAGAAACATTGGCATTCTTTTGAGTGTTCAATCAGTACACCTGAACTCTTCTAAGGAAATGCCTCTCAAATTCATGTTTTATATAAATATTTTCAGCTCTATTCACTGCACAGAAATCTGTCATCACAGAAAAGAAACAAGCAGAAGACCATTTATGAAGCAAAGTTTATAACATGGCAGGTGCTAAATCAAGCATATTATATTAATAAACATTTTATTACAATAAAAGTGAAAATTATAGAAGTGTGTGACTCTGGAAATTATGTGAGAACAACAGCGTAATTCAGCTTTAACTGGATGAAACAATAATTGACTTTAGCTGTAACTCCAAGGTATTTTAGAACTATTACATTTTCCGAGTAATTTATTTGAAAAGCCCTCACTGACTCATCAAATTCCCTCTTTAAAATAGTACCCCAATTCTGAGAAAATTACATGCACACACGAGAATAAAGTGACCTGTGAAACAATTTAACTCAAAAAAATAAAAAATACAATTAATTTGTACTTTGTCATTTAATAGCCTGATATTTTCCAAGGGAAACAAACAATGTTTAGTACAAAATGGTACATGTCTGCCAAGTCCCTCCAATGGGTTCCCACTTACCTCTCCAGCCCCCATTGTGCACCACGGGCCTCTTCCATGGAATCCTGCCCAACTAGTAGTTTCTGAAGAGTCCCCTCACTTTGTAACATGGTGCCTCTGCCCAGAATGTTCTATCCTGCCTCCTTGGCACTACAGCATCCCCTCAATCTAAGTCTTACTGCACTATCTTTCCAAGTCCTTCATATCTGCTCTTTCCCAAGAAGCCTTCTTTGGACAGAAATAGTCCCTCCCCACCCACATCTTCAGGGTACTCCGTACTTCTCACGTGGGACTTCTGTGCTTTGGCTAGATTACAGCAAGCCCATGGTCAACCAGTTGCCCATTCACATTCACACACGTTTTAGATCGTGTATTACTACTGTTTGTCCACGGAAACTAGCATGAAGCTTCTGCACACAGTGATGCTAATAAGTATGACCTGAGTTAATTAGCCACAAATTGTAACATGGAAAACCCAGGCATAACCAACAGAAAAAGAAGAAAAACATTGTATTTCCTTTAAAAAAAGTTTTTTTTTAACGCTGATACTAAGTTTCTTATAACCCCTGTTGTAGTAGTTGTAAGACTAGGAACAAATGTTTGGCTTGGTCCACCCTGTATAAACTCTTTAAATGAGATGACTCTTTTTCCCCTGTGGCTTTCATATAGAACCAGAATAATTGCAATATGAGTTTAGGGTCACTGTAAATGCCTGATACTAAACTCCCACTATGGGATTTCACATGGTGGCTTATTATCAGCCTCACAAAGACCAAACGTGGTCAAACTATCTATAAAAATTGGCTGTGGCATTCGAAAATGCTTCAGGGGCTCATAAAAGCTTCCGGCTTTGACATTTAATGGATAACGGAGAAGCACACATTGATGGAAAAATCTTAGACTCAAGGGTTTTAAGCATCATTGAACATTTTTACAGGGCATTTTCTACAAACCCCAGAATAAGTACATAAGTGTGATATAACGTGGCAATATTTTTACTTAATTTTCAACATAATTAGCTGCCTCCCTTTGTGGCTTTTGTATTCGGCAGACCCAGAGCTGTGCACGCGTCTCGCACAAGGAGAGCTGTGGATCGGAAGTCAGCCCCACTCTGCACATGCTTAATTCCAGTCTCAGAACTGCAGCTGTCACCTGGATTTGCCTGCTTGCCGAGTCGGACGGGCTCTTCCACACAAGTCCAGAAGGGTAAACTAGCTCTGAATCCCAGTTAACTGCTCTTTTATCTGTTGCAGAAATTAAGCCACAGAGGAAAAACACAAGAGGAGCTAAGCCTCCAAAATCTTTGGGTGTCCCTGGGCTCTGCAAAGGTTCATTGGTCCCTTTTAAGAACATGAGACAGGAGAACGAGTTGGGGGGTGGGGTGGGGAGGTGGCAGCATAAGCACTTTCTAGAAGACCTTCTTACCAAATTCTCATCTGCAGCTAAGTCTTACCTCTGCAATGCAAAAACCATACATGGCAGGTAGAAGAGTTAAAAAAAAAAAAAAAGTACCTTCACTGTCACATCTTTATTCGTCAAGATTTCTTACTAGAGCTATCACAAAGAATACACCAGACTCAGAGTGTAGTCCAAATCTCTGTCTTCCCTTACAGCTGGCAGTCACTAACCAGCACTGTGACCCCCAGAGGAGACAAGTGGGGGAAACGACCAAGAACCCCTTCCTACCCGTGTGAAGCGCTACTGAACACCCACACGTGCCTCACCTCCTTGGGCCAGTTTTGCTGGGGGGGGGGGGAGGGAGTGTGGATGGAGCTGAGAAGACAGATGCTCCCAGGGTGTGGGAGGGAAATGCACAAGGAAATCCACCCAGTGAGCGTCAGATCTAGACACCAGTGTGCTAATAATGACCTCGACTACATCCTTGTCTCAGGCCATCACAGTCCATCCTCACGAGAGGGCGGCCATCTTTTTTTTTTTTTTTTTTAATAGCTGGGGACAAACACAGATGCAGAGAAAGAAAGGGGTCTGAGCCAGCAGAACTGGGGATTTGATGCAGGTTTAACAGTCCCAACAGCTCACACTCCATCTCTGACTCCAGACTGTCAGCAAAAGTCCAAATGCTCTAGCTGAGCTCAATGCTCCCCAGTAAGCACTGTGGCCCTAGCAAAGCGCTGGGGTGCCCAAGGCCACAGGACCCCCACCTCCGGAGTGACCACTGCAGACCCCGCTTGTGACAGCGGCCCCCGCGCTGCAGTAGCTACCAACCGACTGTCCTGCGTTATTTATGAGACAGTCCCGGCTCTCAGAAGACATCCGTCTTCAGATTATTCATTCCCCTCCAGAAAGCAAAACCAGCACACGCTGTCCTTTCCCTTTGAGCTCCAAGCCCCGTCCGTCCGTCCGTCCGGGCTCTGCCGCGGGCTGCCTCCCTCTCCGCCCCTCACCAACAGGGCTCCTGACTTGGGCTGAGCGAGCTCGGTGCTGAATGTTACCCTTTGTCTAGAGGCCCTGGGCTGGCTGTGATGGCTGGAAAGCCTGAACAACAATGATGAATCAGAGTATTTATTTTTGAGGTTTTCTCCAAGCTGCCTCTTCATCAGCTCTTAAATAGCAGCATTCAAGCTGCTACAGACATTTCCAGAAGTTTTCTGGCCCAGCGCTCCCAGTGGGGGAAAACTCTGCTTTCCTGGCTTTGTAACACCCAGTCTAAAGTAGAGGAACAAAACTAAGAAAAGACGGGTGGCCTACATGTTTAATTTGATTTTTAAAATCAATTTATTTTCAAATCCCCAGGTTGCACGAACAATGGTGGATTCCTGTTTCTGAGTGTGCTGACCTTTTCTAAAAACGGTTTTATGCTTTTCATTCTTCTTTAATTGGAACCACCTAAGACTACATGTTGCATTTACTTGGTGCATCTGAGGGAGCTGCTGAATCCAGGACAAGTCAACTTACGCCTTTGAGTCTGAGCTGTTAGAGCCCTCGATGGACACAGCGTGGTTTCTGATGTGAAAATCTCACATGAAAGTTGACCATTTTTCAGAGGGCAAGTTTAAACTCAATAATGAAATTATCAGGCTTGAAGAAACGCAAGAATAATCCACAAATTAGAAATCTCTTCTTGCTGCATTTGGCCATTAACAAAACAAACATCTCCACCTAGAGCGTTTATTTATATACACACCGCACCCAGCTTGGTGCTTTGGGGAGTGCGAAGGAGTTTTTGTACAAGAAGGCAGAGGCTGACAAGGGGTGGGGGCGGGGGGAACCAACCTCAAAAACCAACAGTGAAAATGAGTGGATGCTATTAAAAAATCTGATGTTGTCAAAACACAAAACAGCCTCCAGTAAACATTTTAGTACACTTGCCCGGACACAGATAAGCTCAGAGGAGCATTGATGAGGTCAGGAAGCAGTAGACTCTTTTTTTTATGGCCATGGGGATGGTTAAGGACAAATTCTAGAAGTCCAGCTGCTGATGTGGTTGTTGATGAGGCCCGGGACGAGGCCTCAAATACAGGGCCCAAGAAAGAGGGCACTGTTGGCAGAAAGGGCTGTTTTGTTCTCCCAACAATGGTCATTCTTGGGTCCTTCGGGCACATTGCTCTGCCAAGTATTTTGCTAACTCGAATGTTTTCTAGCTAAATGTCAAGTTCTGTTTTGCTAGGATACCCATTCTAACCCATGGCAGGTCATGTGAACATCCCAAATACCACTGATGTCGATATTTAAACCAGGACGGTACGACCAACAATGGAAGAGACTGAAAAATATAAATAGCTACTACTATCTATTGGCCATTCTGCCAGATGTTTTCGGTGTACTCATTATTTAATCCTCAGCCCATCCCAGGGTATCTATCATTTCTCCCATTTGTGGAAGAGGAAACTAAGGTTAAAACAGAGTAACTCAGAGACGCACAGCTTTAAGTGACAGAGCTTGGATTCCAAAGCCATGTTCTTTACCCTGGTCACACATTTCCCGTAGGGATCAGCTCTGGGTCCTCAGTGCTCCCTAAAGTCTTTAGTAA
Source organism: Mungos mungo (assembly GCA_004023785.1). Lineage (NCBI taxonomy): Eukaryota > Metazoa > Chordata > Mammalia > Carnivora > Herpestidae > Mungos > Mungos mungo. Next base: position 40,278 of record PISW01005201.1, read on the forward strand.
CTTCAAGAAAAAGACACACCATGGAGAGGACCCTAGATATGAAGGCACTATTCTTACTCAATGGTAATGTAAATAAAGAATTCGGAAATGAGGAAGTGGAGAACACATCAATATTGTTCAGGGAAACTTCACTTTTCTACAACAAAGATGATATGTGAAGATTAAATCTTAGTTCTGTCAGATTCAGATCTCATGACTTTCCCGGTGTGACCTCAACACCACATGGCATTTGACCAGACATACACAAAATTATCAATATGAAATCTTCCAAAGAATGTTAATTTTTTAAAATGTTTATTTCAAGAGCAAGAGAGAGAACAAGCAAGCAGGGGAGGGGGAGAATCCCAGGCAGGCTCCACGCTGTCAGCACAAAGCCTGACATGGGGATCCATCTCATAAACCGTAAGATCGTGACCTGAAACAAAATCAAGCTAGACACATAACAGACTGATATACCCAGGTGCCCCCAAATAGTAATAATTTTTAGGTGGCGCCTCACACAGGCAATCTAAAGAACCCCAAATACAGAACCAAATACAAAGACTATTCAGTGTTTAACGATTTAATTGTGATTCTTACTATACCTGCTAAATCCCATCCTTGGGGCAAGAGCCACAAAATTGAGCATCTGGTTCAAAACTTACTTTCTCAAGGATTCTTCCCTGCAGGATTATTCTGTGGCCCTAAATAATTTTCACCATACATTACAGGGAAGGTTTACTTTGAGTGGACTTTGATGAACTACTTACTGTTCTTTAAAGAAAATAAAAAGAATATTGAAGCTTTTTACCACTTCTAGTCTTGGATAGGCAAGAGTTCTCAATATTTGGATGCATTTTAAAATTATGATAAATACAAAGAGCTGCAGGAGCATAGTGGGTAAGGAGGGGGGTGCACTTCCTGAGAGTAGAGATTAGAAAAAAAGAGTTGGAAGGGTGGCTCAGTTGGTAAAGTGGCCAACTCTTGACGTTGCCTCGGGTCATAATCCTAGGGCTGTGGGATGGAGCCCCATGTCAGGCTAAGGGTGGAGCCTGCTTAAGATTCTCTCTTCCCCTCTGCCCCTGTCCCCTGCTCACGTGCTCTCTACAAAAAAAAAAAAAAAATTTGGAGGAGTGGCTGGCTGGCTCAGCCAGAAGAGCATACAACTCTTGATCTCAGAGTTGTGATTTCAAGTCCCATTCTGGGTGCCGTGATTACTTAAATAAATTAAAAAACAAACAAGAGTTGGAGCTCAGAGAATGAATTCCTGAAACCCCTGAAGCAGATTCTGAGAGCTGTCTGAGTGCGCTGCAGACAGAAAGCCTACGTTCACGTGTTAGATACAGTGGAGGGATTTTAAGGTGGGCCCCCGGGAGGTGGGTCCAAGTCATTCAACTCCATCCAGGACCAACTGCAGGGAACAGGTCCGAATGATTATCAATCTAATGAGCGCAGGAGGATGGCAAAACCGCAGGCTGAGGAGGCAGCCATATTCCGGCCCCCCCCCCACCCCCCATCGATCCCAGGTATCCATGAGACTCGCCCACGTGGGCCACTACAGCACACTCATTTCTACCAGGGAAGAACCGTAGGAGCCAATCTTCTCAGGCCTTCCCCCTAATGACAAGGACAGTAATAGCGACCACCACAGCCACCATAAACTGGAAGCCTGGAATGCACTAGACATTGTTCTAAGCATCCGTCAATCTTTGTGACAGCCCTATGGACAAAGCAATATTATTCACATCCTACAGAAGAGTGAAGCACAGCATTAAAGTAAATTTCCCAAGATCAAAGAGCTAGTGAGCAGCCGAAGAGGGATTTGAACTCAGAGCCCAAATGTCAATCATCACGCTTTACTGCCTGTAGCATGCTGCTTCCTCAATGAGTTGATGTTGAATGAATAAAATCCCAGACAAGCTGCTTGGGTATTCTATTCTTGTTCAATTCTCAGCTTCCGAATTTATGGTTTTTCATTCTGGGTGCTCTCAGAGCTCTGGGTACTGCCTCTCCCTCCTGTAATCTCTGAACCTGCCACTGTTCATTTCTGATTTTGTGGCTACCGGAAGTGAAAGGGGAGGGGGCAGAACGTGTTCAGTGACCAGCCTACCTCTTGGGAGTTCGCAAGTTCTGCCAGCCGGGAGCCTAGAACTAAGAGCTAAAACAATGAGCAGCCACGACTTCCAATTACATACGGTTGCAATGCCCCCCTTGGAAAAGCTTTTTCAGAGCTGCCACTCTTTTTGGATGCTGAGGTTCATGGTTACGGGCGGAAGCTCAGCAGCTCTAAGTGTGGAGAATGAATTCTCTTGCTTCCTACTCCAACAATAAAATCCATTCTCACTTACCGTAAAACCTCCAATCACACAATCACAGAAAAAAAGGAGAGAGACTCAAGTTTGTCAAAGTGCTCCCAATAAGTAGCTGTCAGGCTCTAAAATTAACGTCCAGGATCTTTCTCAATAATCCAGGTCAGTGCTTAAGAATGTTCTGGGCGGCAAATTAGTTTACTTCTCATATATATTTTCCAGTGTGCTTTTGAAGTAGAATGACACAGGGCCACCTGAAGCCAAACTGCTATCTTCCGAAAACCTTGAGGATTTGGAACAGTAAACCTCAGTACAGCAGGTACTGTTGGGGCTACATCAGTTTATTTTGATTTGGTCTTGCTGTCAATTCAAATATCCAAGTCAACAGCATGGCTTTCTTCTCTCTCTGTATGGGCATATGTTAACATATTAAGTACATCTGTGTGGCAATTATATAACTTTTTTTGGGAACAGCTTTGAGACATAATTTGTACACCAGACAATTTACCCACTTAAAGTGTACAATTCAGGGATTTTTCCGTCTATTACGCAAATTACATAACCATCCCAAATTCTTTTCTGAGTATTTTTATCCCCAAATCGAACTCCATGCCCATTGGCAGGCACTATCTCTTCCCGCCTCCTGACCAGTAGCACCCCTGACAACCATTCATGTGCTCTCTATGGATTTGCCTACTTTGGACATTTCATATAAATGGGACCACACAACATGCAGTGTTCTGGACTGACTTCTTTCACTAGTAACGTTTCCAAGGTTCATCCACGCTGCAGCGTGAATGAAGACCTCGTTCCGTTTCACAGGTGAGCAAAGGTTCAGGTAAGGAATTCAGATTATGAATTTGTCATCTGTAAAGCAAAGTTTACTCAGCCCTAAAGATAATGCATATTCCTAGATTATTAATTTATGGAAATAGCCCAAGTCGTATTCTTCAACCTTTCCACAGCAGAGCATGTGCTCAATATGACTTAATCTGAACAGAATCTGCCAGTACACCTTGGTTTTTAAGAAGTGCCAAATTCTACGGATTCTGAAGCTCCCCACGCCTCCGTCCCTGCCCACTCTGAGGCGGTGGACACACAAACCCTCTCAATTCTTCTCAACTCATTGCTGAGGTCATTAGAATTTGACTCAGCTCTTAAGCTGTATGATCAGGATGGAATTAAAAAAAAAAAAGGCGCTCTTGCCATAGTTCTAGGGAAACCAGAAGAAACAAGGCATCATGCCCATATCTGAAATCTACAGACCGGCAGCCACAGTCATCACCCAGTGGCTATCCACAAAGGAGATCCCGGCTAAAAGACCATTCCAACTCCCAATAGAAACAATGCAAAAAGGAGGGTATCTCAGATTCCTTCTCCACCTCGAAGCATAGCTTATTTGCATAAATATGGTTTCACCCATCGAAAAGTGGACCCTCCCTGAGCCCTGGTAAAAGACGTGTGCCTTTTCTGGAGAATTTCGGACAGTTTAAGGTGCATGGCTTCTGAGTTGCCCAAACTCTATCAGAACCCATTTGGTGGATTTTTTTCTAAAAGGTACTAGAGGTTTCTCTGCCTAAAGGGACACGGGGAGGGAACAAGACAGAAGTCCAGCGCCTGCTGGGAGCTAACCACTGTGTGGGGCACTCACGTGTGTTTGCCCTTTTCAGCCCCATGACAAACCTTTGAAGGTGCAGACCTTAAATGTATTCCCAGCAACCCATGGGGTTCTTACAGCTGCTGGGGGTGGAGATGTCATGCATGGCAGCACCCCCCACCCACAGCTCAGAGGAGTTGAACTGGTAGCCCAAGGTCACAGACCCAGGCCTCCTGACTCTGAAGTTAAGCATGTGGAACAACATTCCAGGTGTTTTCATTTGCATTACTGTTCTCCCCAGACTGCATGATCTAATGTTTAACCTCATAACCTTGTTGGGTTTCTGTCCCCTCAACCTTGTGCATTTCTCTGTGGCTCTTTTGTGAATGAGCTTCCCTCGATCAACAGAGGATCTCTCCAGATATCACAGGAAGGCTCTGGCCATCAGAAAAACCGTTTGTGTTCTGCAGACCTCAGTTTCCTATCATAACATCTCTATAACACAACTGCACAGTGTAGCTAGTTATCAGGGACTGTGATCAGCAACAGGCTGAGGGGACTATAAGAAATAAATGTCATGATTAGAAAAGTAGGGTGCATGCAAGAATTTAAAAATAATAAGTGTTTCTAAAAAGCACTGGGTCAAAACCCAGGAATCAGGAGTATGTAAATATCCAAAGGCAAAAGCCGGGGTCCCAGCCAAGAGTCAGTACACCCAGGGTGAGGAGGGAAAGAAAGTAATAAATGCTGACCTCCCGCTACATTCCAGGCATGATGGTGCTCTTTTTAGTAGGTCTTCACTTTCATTTCCAAGGTAGACATTTGACTGCAGAAGATAAGGAGTCAGAGAACTGGAGATCTGGCCTCAAGGACACAACCACCCAACCACACAGTCCATCTTTAAAATGAGGGGATTGGGCTAGAAGATTCTGCAGTCTCACAATGCCCTGAGACCCCGTAACTTTTTCTTGTCGACAGAACAAAGACAAGACAGTAAAGGAGCAGTGAAGGGAGCCCACAGGAACTGAGGAGGGATGAACAGAGCAGATAGGACCAAGCACCAACCACGGAAGAAAAGTTCTCCCAAATGCAGTGGTTTGCAGAAGCCCCTAAGGGCCATGTTATATGCTTCCTGCTCTGGGGACAGCACGGACCCTGAGGACCAGCACTAAGCTCATGGGGACACCTGTCAATACACAGAGGCCTGTGAGCAGCGGGAATGAGATTTGGGTCCAAGATGGCGGAGGTGAAGGCAGTGACCGGGCCCCGCCTGTTTAAGTTATGTGAATTACCCCTCAAGACATCAATCATTATTTTTCTGCCATGTGTTGGCTTGAGGTAAGAGCCCTTGGCCTGCAAGACACAGAAATCAACAGATGGTCTATTTATACTCAAGAATATTTTAGTAGGCCTCATCCTTGGTGAGCTTTCTCCATCTGGTAAAACACGAATGGCGCGTAAGAAGCAGTATGGAGAGTGAAGCGTGGCTCCAAGGGCGAATTTGGAGATCAGTCTGCAGCTGTCCAGATCCTGCCTGTCAGTAAACCTTAGGTGAGGTACTAAACCTCTTGAAGCCCCAGTTTAACTGAAAAGCAAAGATGTTAACAGTATAATCTCAGAGTTTAGAGGATTCTAGGCACAAATTGGTATCAAATACTGAAGATAGACCGTACTTGGTACTTACTATGTACGTGGTGAATGCTCAACTTCCATTATTTAGGATGGGGTGAATATAGGTTAAAAGAGGACAGTAAAGCACTTGTTTTGCTCTGGTCTCACTGAAGTTGAAATATATTCAAAATGTAATCCTCTGGCTCAGTCAAACCAGCATATGCCATTAGACAGCCTAGGTCCCAAGGGATCCTCCTCCATTTCATTGTAACAGTGATGCGGGTATGGGTCAAATTATCATAAATATTCAACTCTATTTGTCCATTTGCCTCATGCAAGAGGTTTATTATTCAAACATTTGGCCCAGAACTTTGGAAAGACCAACTTGTGACTTTCTCTCCGCAGAATATAAAACCAAAGAGGAAACGAGACATTTAGGGATAAATGCAATGTTCATCCTATTTTCCAAGAATTGACAGGCGACCACAGAATGTCGCTCATGCATCAGGGACCCTGATTATGCCCTTTGTTAGGAAGAAATGCCTAGCTCTTATTTGACAGGAATATGCAAATGAGTCTTTGATACAAAATCATGGTCCGCTCCCCTCAATAAGAAAAACAAGGTCAATGGAAGCACCAGGAATCATTTTCAAAGGGTGCGAAAGTAAATCTGAAAATGTCAGGATCTTCATACTGCCTCTAAGGGACAGAAAAACTTGGGCTGGAAGTTGAGAGCTTCACCTCTCACTTCTCAAAAAGCAAAGTGCTCAATAGATACTCCACCCTAAGAAAAAGGATTGGCTTCCACCCCAGCTCGGCCATCAGACAGCCTTCAGACAACTTGTTTAAATGCTGGAGAAAGCTGGCTTGTCTGGGCTGCCCTTTCCAACAGCTTCTGCAGCGGCAGAAATAAGCCTGGGCAATCACAACAGCTCTCAGAAGCCGACAAAGGCCTTTCGGTATGAAGCTTTAAAAAGAAGAAGATTCTACTGCGGGGTGGGGGGAGGGTGACATGAACAGTCTCCTATGGGTCTTCCCTGCTTGTTGAGAACTGACCCACGAGGTATCCAATTAAAGCCTCAGATGGGAAAACCTGATGGCAAGACTGGTATGTAATTCCAGAGGAAAGCAAAGACTGACCCCTTAAAACAATCCTGCTCTGCCCACTAAATTAAGAATTATAAACCAAGTGGCTAATGTGCAGATGCCCAGCCTCGGATGAGATTTGTTTCAGGACACATGGCCTGGTAATTAGCATGAAGCCAGCCTTCTAGAGGATAAAGGCACATCTTGTCTAAACTAAAGGCAGACATGGCAGAAGAAATGCTTTTCTCTCTCCGGCAAACCAAACGCAATTACATCGGCTAAAAGACAGCATTGGGGGAGAAAAACAGGTCATTTCATGAAATAAAAGAGAGCCTATCACTTTTCTGTACATTTCTGGACATCCCTGTATCATTAGGGAAGGGGGTTGAAAGTACAGGGTTCAAAAGGCACGTCACAGGAAGCTCCCATGTTTAAAGTCTGCCTTAAAGTTCATTTTCAAACGGCTGAGACGTCGCTGGCTGCCCAGGTTGCAACTGCATTCAAGTCTTTCCCAGCCGTGGATTTCCCTTTGCTGAAGGCAGGAAAGCAAACTTGTGTGTCTTGTGCTAAGAAAGCACCTTTCCCCTCCATGGTATGCTGTGTGCGCCAACCATTTCCACCCCGAGCAGTTCAGCTCCTGGGAAAGAGCTGATGCTCACGCCCCCTCAAGGAGGGCGCTGTGTGCTGAGGGCACGTATCCGGGGCAAAGCGATTGATGGGCCAGCGACAGCAGCCATTGGTGGGGGAGAACACGAGGCCAGTCGGTCCTTAGAGCCTTAGGACACACAGAGAGGGAAGGATGGTGGGATTGTGATTAAATTAGAAGATGAACAGAAGCTTAGGGGAGAAAAAGTCAGTGGTACTAAAAAATACAGAAATGGAGTCTGGTAAAAAGCTCTGGAGTTATCACGTGACTGTGTGAAAGCCCCCAGGCAGCTCTGTAATCCCTCTTGTGCAAAGGTGGTCGAGAGAGAGAGAGAGAGAGAGAGAGAGAGAGAGAGAGAGAGAGAGAGAGAGAGAGAGAGAGAGAGAGAGAGACAGAGAGAGAGACAGAGACAGACACACACCCGAAGGGACTCCAGTTGGAGCTGGGTGTTCAGCACGAGTGAGTCACTTGGGGAGGAACAAGCCCCACGGAAGACAAAACCATCTGCAGTTTTCCCTCCTGGAAATTCACTCCGATCCGCTGAGAAGTGGAACGCGGTGCTCCGGCAGGGAAGGAGCTAAATAATGCAAGAGCCAGCCGAAGAAGGCTCTGGAGCTGCTGTGCTCGGGGCGCTCGGCCCCCGGGGCCCAGGAGCGAAAGCAGCCCCCCTCCGGAGACATCAGACGGCGCCACTGGAGACCTGGGCCCCAGACCGTGAAGTCTTGGGAGAGCTAAGCTTAAAAAAAGAACATTTTTAAAGTTGTCTTTTTAAATTTTTGTTTAATGTTTATTTTTGAGGAGAGAGAGACAGAATGCCGGGGAAGTGGGGGAGGCAGAGATAGAATGCAAAGCAGGCTCTAGGCTCTGAGCTGTCAGCACAGAGCCCAATGCGGGGCTTGAACTTACAGACTATGAGCTCATGACCTCAGCCAAAGTCAGATGCTCAACTGACTGAACCGCCCAGGCGCCCCTAGAAGAGCATTTTAAGAGGCCCAGCCCACTCTCCCTGCACCCCGGCTGCTAAACAGGGCCTGGCAGACATCCATACCTCGTGTTGTCTGCTGATGCTGGGATCCGAGGGTGACAAAGAGGTGGGCGTGGGGAGCAGCTCTGGGGACAGAAGTCCGAAACCTCGCCTACCATTAGTCCCCCTAGAGGGGGACAGTGAGGAGGACAAGAGGCTGTTGTGAGGCGGCTTTTGAAAACGGGGCCAGGGCGCTTCACCCGGAACAGTCAACACCATAAAAAAACAGGCCAGACCCGGGGAGCCAAGGGCCCAGTTGTTTCTGCATCCGGCCTCCCCAGGCCCAGGAGGAAAGACAGCTGCGCGAACGCGGGGCTGCTCTGTCAGCAGCGGCTTCGAGTTGGGATCACCCGGTGGGGGGCTCTGAGCAAACACTGGGGCCACTGACCCTGCCCCCTCTTGGAGGCTGGACTTAAGTGACCTGGAGAAGGCCCAGGACGCCATCCTTTTTTTAATAGCTCCTCAGATGATGCCAAGGTTCGGGCAGAATGGAGCGGCACTGGTCTAGGGGACCCGGGAGGCAGCTTCCAAGCTGCCAGGCCCAGTGTTTGTGCAGGTCACCCCATCACTGAGCCGGTCTCCCACAGGACAAATGACCCAGTCTGGTGTGGCTCACACATAGGGGGTGTCCCTAGCCCATTGAATCGCAGGCTTTCTTGGAACCCCAAACTTCAGTGTTAGCTGAGCCAGCCGGAGACAGCAAGGCATCCCCCTGGGGCAAGAAGGGTTACTGAGAAGATCCTAATTGTCAACAAAATCTAGGTTATCAATTAAGTAACTTGTCAGGAGAAGGCCCTTGGGAGAGAGACACAGACACCGAGATAGAGACAGAGTAGGGTGGTGGGGGGGAGGGTGGCTGGCCCCCCAGCTGCTCACTCCACAGCCAGGACAAAGCAGACTTTCTGGATCTCCACCATTTCCCAGAATATTAGCACCTGGGAAAGGCAGGGAAGGAGTGCTGGTATTTCAAGCTGCACGGCTGCACAGGAATTGCAGCAGAAACACAAAAAAGAATTCCTAGATTCTCTTGCCTGGTTTCTCTTGCCTAGCCCTCTTCTCTCAAGCTCAGAGATGGATGTGGTTCTTTCCTCTCACCAAAGAATACAGACGCTGGGGAGGCACCACCTCCCCCCGCCCCCACTCCTCCAGAACACAGAACAGAAGGTGCTGGGAAAACGTTCCTTTTGTCCCACATGGAAACAAACTCAGGGCTGCAAAAGATTGCAAAGGTCCTGGTTCGCATTTTTTATATCCGGCCATCTCTACAGCTGAAAAAACGTATCAATGGTATTTTCCCTCTGCCCGAGAGTTTTAAGTTTCCCCGTTTTTGGGGGGTGACCTTGGGGACTGAACCTCACCGCTGAGTGTACTCTCTACTTGCCACAGCTGTCTCTCTCAGTAAGACTTTAAAGTCCTGGTCTTTGGCTTTATTAAGCATATTCATGGATTTGTCCCTCTTTCCATCTCAAATCAAAATATGGTCTTAATTGGAATAAATGTACTCAGCATCTCCACTCAGAGTTCAAGATATTTGATGAAATTCAAGACAGTGAGGATCAGAATAAATGGATTCTGGCCAGGATACATTATGCAGCAGTCATTGGAGGGAACAGAGGTTGGGGTAGGAGCCAAACTAACATCACTGACTTTCTAAGAACATTTAAGGGTGCATTATATTGACAAAACAAAGCGGAAAGAGCAAGATTCATAATTTGGGTCAGAGTGACAGAAAAAGTCCTGTCTTCCTGATTCACTGTTCCGTACGGCACGTTGCAGATCCACAAAGACAGAGAAGGAACAAGACCGAGAAAGAGCAAGGAAAAGTATCTAGAGTGAGTCAGCTGAAATATCAAGTCTATTTCATTAGCCTGCACACCATCAGGCCCGATAGTCAGCAGCTTATTTTGAGGCTTAAGATGACAGTTGGACTGTGATTTATCCAGCTAAGCCATGGACCACAATATTCAGGGCTTTCACATGAGGACTCGCAAGAATTAGCCAGAATCCTAGAGGACTTCTATAAGGATATTTTCAAAGTGATCTTCATATCTGTTGCTCAAAATACGTAAGAATGTTTGCCTTGGGACGAATATAAAGAAATGAAAGTTTTCCAAATTTCAATTCTATCTGTGGAGAAAAGCGCTAAGTCTAGGGCATATTGGGATTGCACTCGTGGGCCACGCCTCCCACAAGGAAGTTTCTGGGGCTCGTGAGCCCAGTGGCAGGTGCACATCCCTCATCACCTGCTCCATGAGGCAACTCATAGATGCCTTTTCTCAATGAAGAAACCAGGCTCCTCAGGACACAGGACTCTGGAAAAGTAGAGGCAGGACTAGGAAATGACTCATTCAAGTCAAAAGCACAGAAGGCCAGCTGCTAGGGAAAGGAAGCAGCTAGCTTGTTCACAACAGCTTCTACTAACTTGAACATAGTTGTACAAATACTGTTGTCCCCTTACAGAATTTTACACAATTTGGAACATATGTATTGAATACTTGCACTCAAAGTTTTGCAAAGACCTTAAGCGCGAAAAGCCCAATAGTAATCAAAAATGACATTTTGGTTCAGAGAATGTGTATTGAAAACCAGAGGCTTAGAAAAAAGAAGAAAAGGAAATCGACTTCCTCATTAAGGCTAGAGTCACCTGTCACTTTGACACAGCAAAACCCCAAGGAGAGAATTCTACTGCATTTACTTATCATTTGACTTTGAACTTCAAATCCTACCATTTTGCCTTTGATATTTAAAAGTTACTTGTTACCTCTTAGTCTTAACCACTCAACCAAAATAAACTCAACCACTCACCTAAGCAATATACAAATGAATTAAACGTTTAGAACTTCCAAATATCATGTTGAAATATCTTCCCTTCCATTTGTATGAGCTGTATTAGTTTTATGACTGCTGCTGTAACAAAATACCATAGACTTAGTGACTGAGACAACACAATCTATTATCTTACAGTTCTGCAGGTCAGAGGTCCAACGGAGTCCAAGGCTATAAGCAAGGTGCTGACAGGGGTGCATTCCTTCTGGAGGCTTCTGAATCCTTGCCGTTTCCAGCCTCTAAGAAGCAACCTATATTCCTTGGCTCAAGGTCCCTTCCTCTCTTTTCAAAGTGCAAGCTCTGCCTCCATTAGCCTTTTCTGACTGCATCCCTCTTGCTTTTCTCTTCTGAGGACCTTGTGACAACACAGAACCTACCAAGATAATCCAAGATAACCTCTCTACCTCACGATCCTTAATCAAATTAGCAAGGCACCCTTTTTGAACAGTAACATATTTCTAGGTTCTGGGTATCAGGTCATGAATCCTCCAGTGGACATCATTCTATTACACACACACACACACACTTATTGCATGGTTGCAACGGGGCACCCGAAGCCATTTTTTATGTTTCTTTTTATTTTATTATTTTTTATTTTTTTAATGTTTATTTTTGAGAGAGCGAGCGAGCACGCAAGCATGTGCATGCATGAGCAGGGGAGGAGCAGAGAGGGAGACACAGAATCCAAAGCAGACTCCAGGCTCTGAACTCATGATAGCTCAGAGCCCAACACCAGGCTCGAACTCATGGACCTCAAGATCATGACCTGAGCCAAAGCTTAACCAAATGAGCCACCCAGGTGCCCTGGTTTTGTACTGCATTTCTTACTGAACACTGTATTATAAACTTTTCCCATTTTTCCACATATACATCCAGATTGTTTTTAAACTTTATGAAGTCCCACCTAGTTCAAACCATTATATATCTATGTAAGGGGAGGGTGGTATGTAAAATATAATGGCTATATATTTTTAATTTTCTTTGCAATAATTTACTAGAAAAAAGTAATTTCATTAATTAAAAACAAAAAAAGAGAGGCGGGGGGAAACCCAGCAGGAAAATATGCTGACCCAGGAGGCATGGGCCTCCCACCATCACTCCGAAAGCTGACAGAAGGGCATTTGAGCAGACAAAGGTCTGCAAGCCTTTCTCTCGGGAGCAGAGGTGAGCAGGTCCACACTTCATCCCACCCAAAGCACAATCAGACTGTCTTTCAGCAGAACGAAACAATCACCCTATTGTCTAACAGCATGAATGACCCACACAGCCACAAAGTGTTAATAGGAAGGCAAAAGTAGCAACTGGCTCCCTCCTTTGTATGTTCTATAGTCTGCAATTTGTTGGCTTGTCAACTTTGGTTCAAGGATTATAGCTTGTGGATGCAAATTGTTTTAGCTTTCACTGCCAAAACCCAGGTGCCAGGATTACTGTATCTGATTTTACCCATTTTATAGAAACACACAAGAATGCAAATGCACCCTAGAAAAACCCTAAAAGGGGGTGGAAGGGGAGTAGATCACAACTGAATTGGCTTCATGTCAACTACTCGGTCTCATAATATAAAACAGGGGTCAGCGAGTCTTTTCTGTGAGGCACCAGTTAAGGTCTCTGTCACGAGTCCGCATAGTCAACTCTGGCCACGGGTCAAGGCAGCCATATGCAATGCGTCACACTGCAGAACGGGCATGGCTGGGTTCCAGTGAAACATTTACAACAAGTGTTGGACAGGACATGGCCTAGTGAGCTGTGGTTTGCAAGCTTTAGTGTTGGAGAAGGAGGACCGGTGTCCTTGCTACATGAAGACCAAAGTATACCCAACCTGTTTCTACACCTTCTCTAATTTACCTCTGTGCTCGTTTTTAGTTAAGTCTTGGCTCTTAAGAGTCACTACGATAAAGTGGTAGGTTTCATGCCTGCCCCCAATTCTTTACCCCTCCCTGTACCCACCCATGACCTTTTTATGTGACTTTGGAATTTCTCCCATAAAAAGCAAGCATATTTCCTGACAGGGATTTTAGACTCAGCCATATGACTTGCATAAGCCAAGAGAATGAAGTAGAAATGCCCATGGCCAGTTCCCAGCCTAGAATGAAGCAGTCCTGGCATTTCTGCTTGCCCTCCTGAGCTTCTGGCAGCCCTGGAAGAACATGCCCAAACCAGCCTTCCCGTCAGAGGGTGAGAAGCAGAGCAGAGACGATTCCCACCCCCACAATGAGAAAGCAAGGTGCCCGGCTGAGCCCAAGTTAAATCAGCCAAACCTTTTAAGATCTATAGATTATGTCGATGTTAATGCCACTGTTGTTTTAAAGCCACCGACTTCTGGGGTGGCCAGGTGACCACAGCCAACTAACATCGACAATCTATCCATTATAAAGCAAACTACTGGGGAGCTGGAGTGGCTCAGTTGATCGATCTTCTGACTTGGTTTCAGCTCAGGTCATGATCTCATGGTTGGTGAGTTCGAGTCCCGTATCGGGCTCTATGTTGATGGCACAGGGCCTGCTTGGGATTCTCTCTCCAACCCCCCTCTTTGCCCCTCCCCTGATTGCTCTCTTTCAACATAAACTTGAATTAAAAAAAAAAATAAAGCAAACTACCTATTTCAAACACACCCCGTCATCTCCACAGAAAACATATCTGCCTTCCATGGAACAATTTACTGCTACGTTTTTTTCAGAGGTAGATTTACTTTAAAATTTGCTTCACTGATTTTAACTTTATGACTAACAAAGGTCCTCAATATTTCCTTAGACTAACATGTAGCCACTTTCGCCTTCAGATAACGGGGACAGTTATCTAACTAGCAACACAGCTTCTCCTTACTATCCCCAAGTATAGCGTGCCTATGAAACCGTTCATAAGCAAAAAATGGGCATAGAGTGGTTACCATTCATTTACATAGAAAATTCTTGGAGGGTTTCCATACCCGCAAAATAACCTCTCAGACTTTTCTCACACCTTAGGACACATCTTGCTAACCAGCACACAAATTTAATCGTGATAAAGCACAGATGCCCACAGACACAGCTCAAAGCTCTGGCCGTGTGGCGCTGGGATGCGGAGTCTGGGTCCCAGGAAGGAGATTGGTGGGGCAGCTCACACTGCTCGGGGTGGTCCCGAATTTTTAATCACAGTGGTATGTTATTTTTAGACCACCTCATATAACACATGGTTCATCATTATAAAATCAAATTGGAACCATACTGACTTATTCATAAGTATTAGCAAGAGTATTAGATAAAATGGTGTTTATAAAGCAATTATACACGGGGAGTATTCCCAGACCTCCTCCTGAATTAAAAAAAAAAAAAAGACTTTTGGCAAAAAAAAAAAGGTAAAGTATGTAGAGTGACTGCACCACGTTTGCCCAGCTTATGGAGACACACATCCGTTCTCCACGTTGGGCTGAAGTTACTGTGTCACAACTTTCATCAACATCTCCAGTAAAGAGACAAATCTTAGTTCAATGAAAATGTATTGGTCCAGATTCTGGTCAGGTCATCCTAGACCTGTGCCTTTCCAAGTACACCCCATGCGCCCTAGAAAACCTCTACCGTCCATCAACCGCAACATCGCACCTGCTGTGCTCATCTCTCCGCAAAGCACGTGCAGGTCGCCACCAAACTTGAGGTGATGGTCTCGTCTAAAGACTGATCTCTAAGTCATTCTTTGAAAATGTGCAACGCATTTCTCAAAGCCGACTCTCTGAAGTCTAGGTAGTTAATAACAGGAAATATGAAAGAATATATTAATACACTATTTATAATTTTCAATTATTATTAACCGAAACATGTGCACTGGTGTTGATGATGAGCACCTTGAGGTTTTAAGCCAGTGAAAAACTCAACCAGCTGCATCCATCTGGCAGCCGACTGAAGCTAGATGGTCTATAATGGCCTCATTCCCAGGCCGGGGGTGGGGGTGGGGCGGCGGTGCCGGTTTGGTCTCAGAATCATCAGCCACAAGGCTTATTTCCTGCTCCACACAGCCTCTTACCCTCAAGGGGGGGAAGTGAGGGCTTCTTCCTATGGTAGATGTTCCAGGGAGGCTCCAGAGCCTTGCAATGCACTGGCCCAGAACCTTCCCTGACCTCATTCGTAAGGCATTCTATGGGTCAAAGGATGTCACAGGAGCCCATCTACACCCACAGGAGAAATGGACTCTACCACCTGACCAAAGTTGTGGCAAAGTCATTTACAAGGGAGCACACAAAACGAATAGGAAAATCTGTGGCCGTTTTTGCAGTATACCACATACACCTGGCCATTCTATATTCTATTGTGTCCGTATGAACGCGCATTGTAGTTTTCATGACTTAGTCTTCCTGCATAGTCACAATGCAGATCCTGGAGGGTGAGGGGGGAGTGATCTTAGATAAAGGAAGACAGTTCTTGACTCCAGTCAGATTACTTCCCACCTCGGGCAACAGAGTAGGTACATTTCCAGGCTAATGGCGCTGAAACACACCCTCCACGAGCATGGGGAGTTTTGTTTAGTTCCCTGATGGATCCCCAGTTCACAGAAGAGGGACTGGCCCACAGCGGACACAGAGAGGTCTGTGAAATGAGAGAGTGAATGCCTCCTACAGCATCCTAGGTTCTCTGAAGTCAACTGCGTGATTCCTTAGGGCAGAGCAATGATATGCTGAGATGTTCTCCCACATGAGTCTTCCCAAATGACAGTCACAGCTTCTTGAGACTACAAACTGAACAAAAGCATAATGAAGTAGACCTTCTATATAATCCCAACAGAACAAAAATGCTTTTATAAATGGAAATTTCTGTCTTGGTAAACTTTATGGGAATGTGAATCGTGAACAAATCAGCAAAACACAGCCTTTCACTTAACAATGGCTCTGACACAGTCCCAGGAATTGAAATGCAAAGATGCACAATCAATGCTTTGGAAAGGAAGCGCCCTAAATGTTTTTGTTGAATGTTGGATGTTAATGCTGGAAACAGAAGACCCCTGGTGGTTGTCGGCTTCCCTGCCCCCACAACAAGGAAGCGGAGACCTCCAAGCGGCTCATCTAAGGTCACCTGGCTGGTTAGGACACAGAGGGGACAAGAATTCAAGACTTCACTCTGAGCTCCTTCCACTACGCACACCCAAGCTGACAGTTTTCTGCGGTATAAACAAGCTTTTGAATATAAGCAACTATAAATAGCAATTAGTCAGAGTCTTGTATTAGATGTGTTGACATCATCAGAAGGCAATTCCGTTACAAAGCTCCTCGGACGCTCCCTCTGAAACCTCTCCAGTCGCAGCCTTCACCTCTACCAGCACCGGCCCGGACCCGTCTCGGCCTGAACCGCACGCTCCCACATCATCTCCCAGTCATCTGAGCTGCATTACAATGTCTCTCCCTCTAAAGCTCACCGAAGAGGTCCGTGCATTTGCTTCTCCCATCTATCTAGATCGTGGATTTATAATGACAGGGAGCAAGATTTTTCTAATTCTTCTGCATGTTCCTACCGTACTGAGCAGCCCTTGACATTTTAGTTAAGCATAATAATCATTCAATAAATATTAGCAATGTGACAGGCAATGAGCTGAGGATTTTACATGCCTGGTTTCATTTAACACATTCCCTAAACTCTAAGTACTCTTAGTCCTGTGCCCACAGATAAAAACACTGTGGTTTGGAGAGGTTAACTGACCTAAGATCACACAGCTGGAGAAGTTGTTCGGTGACGAGATTGACCCCTTAGGATTATTTGCCTCTGAAGTCTGTGCTAATTCCCACCCTCCCCAACTAAGACCTGCCTGAATTCACAGTGGGCCCGGGAAAAGCATTTTGGAAAGTATCCCAGGTGATTGAGATATGCAGCCACGCTTGGAGGTCACTGCGCACCCCCTACCCCCCAATCTCCCCAAGTCCACCCTTCCCGGCTCTCCTCAGGTCACACACGCTGCACAGACTTGTTTTCTCACTTACACTCAAGCCCTCCTACTAGAATCCTCCACAGCCATTTCTGGACACAGATGGAAACCAGGGGGCACCAGAAAGTTATTCCAGCAGCAGTCATAGGATTCCTGAGGAAGCAGCACGAGAATCTATCAAGGCAGGCCCTAAGGCACAAAGGGTGGAGTTCAAGGCCACAGTAGGTTCACCGTGGGCTTCACAATAAATAACGCTCTATGCGCTAGTCTCTAAGACTTGACTTTTCTCTAAGGAGTCGTCCACACATGCCGCACATCAGCCAGTGGCCAAGCTACACAATCCCACACCATTTTCCCCAAGTTCAGCGTGGACTCTATGGTTTTAACCGCCATTCCTAGAACCCAGGCATCGAAAGAACAGCCCCAAACATCCTTTGTTTGCTTTGAGCAGCTGGTCCCTCCTCCCACTACAAAGGCCCCCATGGGGCTCAGCACAGCCCCCTTTGAGGGAATTACTTGATTCCTTTATAACAATACCGAGTACAAGACCAAGGTTTTCCAAGAAACCACAACCAGCACTTATATATTTTTTAAAAATTTTTAATGTTTATTTTGCACAGAATCTGAAGCAGGCTCCATGCTGTTAGCACGGAGCCTGATAAGGGCTCAAACTCATGAACTGTGAGATCATGACCTGAGCCGAAGTTAGATGCTCAACTGAGGCTCCCCAGACCCCCCCTACAACCAGCACTTCTAATCAGCAACCCCCCCCCGAGTTTCTCCTTGCTCAGGGGCTCTCTCCTGCTTCCATGACTACCCCTCTCCACTGTCTTCTCCCCACCCCTCACCCCCCAAGTCCTCTCCTTTTGGCTCGAATAGCCAGGAACTCCTTCCTGCCTAGCATCGTTGAGAAAGACCCATAAAGACATTACTAAAAAGAAAGCACAGCAGTTACAAGAAGCTAAGTAAAAAGAGGAACTTTACAAAGCAGAGGTGCTCTTCCTTGCCAGAGACAGCTTCAGTGGCTTTGCCCCCAGGTCACACGCAGTCCTGAGGTGTCCCTCAGCCCTTCCCCAAGCACGCGGCCTGGGTTCCTGGCTCCCAGGCCACCCGCACCCAGAGGAGGCCCATCTCAGGATCTTAGCAGCTCCCTAACTGGACATCTGGCAGGACGGATCTGTGGTCCAGACCAAGAGAAAGACCCCTGTCCCTGTCATGCACAATGAGAGCGGAAACATGGCTGGGAGGAGAATGAGATTGGCCAGTGGCTCAGGGGGCCAGGAGCCGAAGGCAGAACTGTTTCAGGTCCCACTCAGAGCACAATCTTCCCCCCTGCTCTCAAGTCCTTCCCCTGGGGTCCTCTCACAGCCATCGGCCATTTCAAAGAACACTCAGGGTTTCAAAAACTGATCAAAAGTAGAAACCGAGTCTCCCTATTTCCTGAGCCAGTGTTCTCGCCCTTCAGAGAGTAAAAGGAAGCATTCCTGACCCTAGTTCCTCTGCTGACACGGGCAGTATAAATCTGTATTCTCTACAGGACTCTGGACTTGTCTCAGACTGGCCTTCCCGGCGCCTTCCAGGTGATATGCTCTGAGAACAGCTGTCCATCTGACTTAGGACTCCTGAAAGAATACAGACTGAGCCAGACTAGTTCATGACTGTGTAATTGGATGTTTACTTTTAGTTGTCCTCAGTAGCCAAAGAAAAAGAAATCACAATTTCCCTTAGAGAAGAGGGGGGGCCCTCCTCTTATCATTTGTACCACTCTTAGGGGGCCCTACAGACAGTGCGTAGCAGAAAAAGTGCTTGAGAATGAGGAGCGGAAAGTTCTCCGTGGTCACACGCTACCCCTGTCCTCACAGAGATGTTTACATCTGGAGGACGCCGAAGGAGAACAGGCTTAAAAACTGCAAGAAAACAAAAAACAAAAAACCCCCCAAGAAATCCGACTTCGATAATCCTTGCCGTCTACGCACCCACGACTGTAACGTGCCGTTCGGACTGCGCTTGCAGTCCTGTGCCATCTAAAAACATGAGTTAGCAACTGCCAACTTCCCTGAGGCTGTGAATACACTTGCTAGAGAAACTGCAGACTGCTGCAAAAAGCCTGTAAATGTCAAACATTTTTAGTACTTTTCTTTTTAAGGAGGCAATTTCCAAATCCAAATTAGTCGGAGCTACAATTTGATTCGTATCCAGTGGGCAGGTCCCTGACGTCCTGACGACACCACATGAGATCTGAGGCATTCTCATCAGTTTAGGCCTTTTGCCTCCTAACAGGTCAATGATGGCTTCAGACATTGAAATCATTGCAGTTTTTTCTTTTTAATTTAATATCCCATAGCAGGTGTTTTTGAGAGGACCCAGGAGAATTTCATTGTGTCTAAAATAGCAACTGCAAGTGGAATCGGAATCATTCTCCTTTCCCTGTGGAGTCTGTGGGCACAACCTTTTGGGTTTTAGAAGCCCGGAAATCAACTGTCACATAGGAATATGAGTGCAGGAGACTCGGGTTAGAAAAGTGTGGGCTTACTGATTTCTTTAGCCCAAGCAAAAAATAGAAATATGGACACCTGATATATAGGAGAAAAATGGCTGCTAATTGCATTCGCTTTGATAAGCTGAATTTGGCCTGCTTTTTTGATAGCGAAAACACCAAGAGACTTTTTCCATTCAAAGCTGTATCTTGTTCTTTCAACAGCTCGGAAAGCCAAAGCCGCCTGACTCAATGCCCCTCCTTTAACAGCGGAGCAGGAGCAGGTGAGCTGTGTGAGTGGCCAGGGGTCTCACACAGCAACGAGAACTGTCAACACAGAGCCACCCCTGAAACACGTCCAAGGACAGCTGTTCTCAGAGCACATCACCTGGAGGGCCTAGGAGACAGACTGCGGGCCCATCCCCGGAGCTGCCGACTCCGTACACCTGCAGCTCCAGAGTGTTTGCTTTTCTAGCAGATTCCCAGGGGACACTAGGGCGGCAGGTGGGGAAGAACCGCCTCCCGGGGGATGCGGAGGTGGGAGGGAGACGCAGCTTTTCAAGCTCTTCTATCATCATTCCCCCGTGTGACCCTCGGCACGATGGGCAGGCAGATCGCCAGCTGGAAGGTGACAAAACTGGTCCAGGGAGTCTACGGTCACAGCCGGTGAATGAGAAGGTGAGGCACAATCTCAGGGCAGAAGAGTCCACCCCACCTTCCAACACTCCACTCCACCTTGGCCCCCAGTCAACAAGATCACACACACTGTAAAAACACCCTGCATTACGAGCGGACTGGGCTGTCTTACAACTTGCAAATGTACTAATGAAACATCCAGAATGTGAGGCTTGAGAGCATTAGCAGAGCTGCTTCTCAGCACAGGAGCCAGCCTCCACGTGGGAAGAGTCACTGGGAATTTCCAGAATGTGCCCCCACTCCCACCCCAACTTCGGGCTTGTCCACTTCCTATACTATTCAACCAACGTCCCAAATCCTCCTTTCTCTGTACGTTAACCCTAAATGGGCACATGATGATGACCTGTCCCGACCAAAAATGTCCCCTGCCACCGAAAACAAATACCAGGTGCCACTGCTTGTCCCTTTCAAGGCTCTTGTGGCTGAGGACCCTGCTTTGTATTTACGGGTGTCAATATTCTGTCTGTAAACTCCAATCAGAGGTCCATCCAGGCTTACAAGCATTGCAGCACAAGGCCTAATAAAGGTTCAGTGTGGATAATGACCTGCAGTAACTTATCTCCATATCAGGGACTCCCTTACACTGTTTAACAAAGCAACTCCAAGATCTGTTTCCATGACAACAGCAGCATCACACAGGAAAGAGAAGGGAGAGAGTAGAGAAAGGCTCTTTAGAAATTGCTACCAAAATGCATACACAATTTACCAGACTAAAAACAATGTTCTGGGCACTAGATTTGAGGTTAAAAATCTTTTCTTTCTTGAATGTAGTCTCTAATGATGTGACTATTTTTAAACATGTAATAGGAACTGATTCAGAACACTATAAATACCATCCATCTGCCAAATTTCAAGAGGTCTAAAATTAGGTTACCAGGTTCATCAATTTCCCTTAGAAGATTCTATTAGAAATAGACCAAACCCTTCTGGTGCCAATAACAGTGAAATGCTGATAGTTCAAATGCAACGGAAAAGAAGTTGCATTCAGTTAAAACCTAATTACTAAGAAACTCCAAAAACCATCATTTTTCCTGAATCTAATTAAAATGGGAAATACCTTATGAGGCAGGAGGTTCTTAGAAGGCCTTTAAACAATTTACCACAGACTGAAAATAACTCACAGCAGTATGTGTTATAACTAAATCATACGTTATAAACAAACGAGAGAAGAAAACAGTACATTTTCCTTTCCTACTATGCTTGCGTTGAGCCCCTGTGAATGTCTGCCGTTCTCTTGTGGATGAAGTGGAAACAAAATGAAACTCCCAACAGCTGGAGGAGCCTCGCCACTATCTTTTTCTGCCATGATTTTCCCCTCATGGACCATCAAGGAGAAAAGGGCCCTTGTACTAAAAATACTCTGGACCATCAGGCAGAATTGGGACCTACAGATTTTCCCCCCTCAGCCGCTGGGAGGGAAGGTTATTTCACGCACATGTGTACCAAGTTATTTTTAAAACTTGCTTTGTTCTTCTCTGGTTATTCTATTTCAACCAACAAAAAACACCCGGTGGCCTGTCGTATCCACATCCTCTGTAAGCATTCGGGCTGTTCCTCGGTCTACATCATGACCAACAGTAGACACAGAAGGCAACTTTCCCCCATGAGCCACAAGGCATCGAGTGCTTCATAAAAACAGTTCAACAGGTAATTTGCGACCTTGTCACAAGCCATAGAAGTCAGGCACCTAAACGAGAACCACGCTCCTCGTTATTCTCAATAACCATTCTTTCTGCCAAGAGGCCAGGTTGGCTCGAAGGCAACCTGGGAGAGTTATACTGGTGTCAACAGAGTTAAAACAAAAATTCCGTATAATGGATCAAGGTTAACTCGGTAGAATCATCCAACTTCTCTTCATTTACTTGCTAAGTCAGGACGTATTTAGAGATTCCAGATAAGCACGGAGGACTGGGAGAGGAGAGATGGACTTTGCTCTTAGCAAGCTGCAGGGCAGGAGCAGAGCATGGGGTTATACAGGTCTGCAGAGAGGTCCACACAGAAAGAACTCAAGGGGGGCAACTGAAAGGGTGATGGAGTAGAAAGGAGCCCATGGGGGTCGAAGGGAGACTAAGAATGGGCCAGGTGGATATGGATACCTGATAAAGGGTTAACATTCAGCATATACAGAACCCTGACAGCTCACTAGCAAAACAAAACAAACTGAAAAAAGGAGAACAAAAAAGGGAAGATCTGAAATACATTTCTCCAAGGATGACCTATAACATGAGCAACAAGCATATGAAAAGATGTTCAACATCACTAATCAGGGAAATGAAAAATCAAAACCACAATGAGATATCATTTCACACTTGTCAGACTGGCTATTATCAAAAAGACAAGAACTAACTGCTGGCAACGATATGGAGAAAAGGGAGCCCTCAGCACTGTTGGTGGGGCTCTACGCCGGTGCGCCCACCGTGGAAACGAGTATGGAGGCTCCTCACAAAATCAAAGAAACAAAACCAAAGTATGTCATTCGGCATCTCCTCCTCCAGCATTTATCTGAAGACAAAAGCGCTACTGAAAAGGCATACGCTCCCCCACATCTGCTGCAGCGTTACTCACAACAGCCAAGATACGAAGCAAACCATCTATCACAATGGATGCAAGGGTAAAGAAAACGTGGCACACTCAAACAATGGAATATTATTCAGCCATAAAAAAGGAACCTAGGGTGCCTGGGTGGCTCAGTTGGCTGAGCATCGGACGTCAGCTAGGTCATGATCTCTCAGCGACTCTGAGCCCCCACATCAGGCTTGCTGCTGTCAGTGCAGAGCCCGCTTCAGATCTTCTGTCCCACTTTCTCTCTGTCCCTCCTCGGTTCATGTTCTTTCTCAAAAATAAACAAAATACCTTAAAAAAAAAAAAAAAGAAAAGAAAGAAACCTTACCATTTGCAACAACATGGATCCAGCTAGAGGACATCATGCTAATTCAAATAGAAAAAAATACTAGATGATATTACTTGCATGTGGAATTTTAAAAGAAGGAAAAAGAAAGCTCAGAGAACAGATGAGTAGTTACGGGGGGTGGACAAAATGGGTAAAGGAAGTCAAAAGGTACACACTTCCACTCAAGACATAAGGGAATGTAACGTACAACATGATGACTAGTCAGTATTGTACTGCAGATTTGGAAGTTGCCAAAAGAATAATTAAAAAAATTTTTTTCTTGGCCAGGAGAGTAGATTGTAAAAGCACTCATTACAAGAAAAAATATATATTAGCTATATATGGTGACAGATGGTTAACTACACTTCTTGTTTGCAATAAACAACGACCAAATCGTTACTGTGTACACCCCAAACTAATAATTTTCTATCTCAATTACACCTGAACAAAAAGAAAATGGTCAGGTGGCAGGAGAGAAGGGCATTCCAGAGCCTCACCTCAGACTTTAAGTGTGCAGAGCCTTCTCTGTTCCTTCTGGGTGAAGCAAGACTAGCATCCCTCGTTGTACTTCTCGGGGCTCCCTGTTCTGGGGTTCCCCTGCTCTTATTAGAAACATCCACTCTTTAGAGGTTCTTTGTGGAATATATGCTAAACCCAATGCCTAGTCATTGGGTCTGGGTCAACACCCTGGTGTTCCAAAATGAGCTCACCCTTCTTCCTAGGCCGGAAGGCAGCTCACATCAATTCCTAGGGCTTAGTCTTTCCTTCACTCTCAACATTTCTAACTCATTTTCTGGAACTCTTGATCATACTCGCTTCTCAGTACCTGCGTAAGCCCTGCTGCCCATATTGCACTTTGGATTCTGGAAGGCAAGTGGGACCCATGGAAAAGTGCTGTTTCGCTTAGCTTGGGGGGCTGCTGCTGCGGACCAAAGCTGCTTTATTAAAAAGTGAGTTACCGAGAAATTGTTTCGTTTTAATCAACCATTATCTAATATCAGGAACTATGTCCTGAGAATACTGTGACTGAAGAAGGGACCCCTTGCTGGCTCAGTTGGTAGAGCACGCAACTCTTAATCTCAGGGTCATGAGTTCACAGCTCCACATTGGGTGTGAAGTCTACCTAAAATCCAAAAAAATAAAAATACTCTAAATGACCAACTACTAAAGCTCAAAATATTATGAAAACCAAAATGTTCCTTACGGGACAAAAAAAAAAAGTATCCTCACCAAAGAACTCAAAGTGTTTAAAGAAAAAGAAAAGAGGCTTATTAAAACCCATGACTTCCTCATTCCTGTCTTTTTCTATCGACCGATCAAGAAACAAAATTTGATGGTATCTGAAGATCCCTCGTGACACGTAACAATCTTTCCTGTACTGAGATGAAGTCAGAGCAATGGAAACGAACACAAATACAACATGTGCAGGCAGTTATGACTAAAACCCAGTGATCCATCCTCAACCTAGACTTCGAGGCTTGTTACCGATCCAATATTCATTATTCTCTTTATCACTCAACCACTTTGCTTTTGTTCAAATTAGAAATGCACCCAGCTCAAAACAACTCCAAGTCCTAGGTTTTTAAAAAATTTTTAAATGCTTATTTTTGAGAGAGAGACAGACACACAGAGACAGAGACACACACATACACACAGAGTTTGAGTTGGGGAGGGGCAAAAAGAGAGAAGGAGACACAGAATCTAAAGCTGGATCCAGGCTCTGAGCTGTCAGCACAGAGCGTGACACGGGGCTTGAACCTGCAAACCACGAGATCATGAGCTGAGCCAAAGTCAGATGCTTGACTGACTGAGCCACCCAGGCGCCTGTTTTCTAAGCAGGAGTAGTTATGTGACAGAGTTCTGGCAAATATGATGTATACAGAAGTTGCTGGATTGGGTTTCTGGGAGCGTTCTTTAAAAGTGAGTGGACTCAACAAGCACCTGTGTCGACTTGACTCTTCTCTTTCCTCTTGGCTTGGAACATGGATGGATGGTACCGGAGCAGCCACCTTACAAGGAGGGCAGCAAAGGGAGGATGAAATCTACACGGTAAGATGGCTGAAATGAAAGGCAGAATGAGGGGCGCCTGGGTGGCTCAGTCGGTTAAGCGTCTGACTTCAGCTCAGGTAATGATCTCACAGTTCGTGGGTTCGAGCCCCGTGTCGGGCTCTGTGCTGACAGCTAGCCCAGAGCCTGGAGCCTATCTTTGGATTCTGTGTCTCCCTTGCTCTCTGACCCTCCCCTGCTCATGCTGTCTTTCTTAAAAATAAATAAAACATCTTAAAAATTTTTAAAAAAGGCAGAATGAGGCTGGATCCTTCATTGCATCATAAAGATGCCAGGTTAGCCCCAAAATGTCCATCCCCCACATTTTGTTACATGAGAACGACGCCCCTTATTCATTGTGGCCACCACTTGGTCAGGTTTTCTATCCTCCTGCTTGATCCACGGAGCATGAAGCAGTTTAGGCATCTACAACAACCTGCTTTCTCATCACACCATTGGACGAAGAACTCTCAAGATGGGTGGGCTTGCCCCAAGCAGATAAAGTTCTGAAGAACACATCACTTTGTCATATTCCTCACGAATTATAGGATGACTTTTTGAAAACCGCACTGTTCTAATGAGATGAACTCCAGAAAGCAGCTCTCCCAAATCCAATCATCTCAGAAAAAAAGTCAAATTACTGGGGTGTCGGGGTGGCCCAGTCGGTTAAGCATCTGTCTTATTTCGGTTCAGGTTATGATCTCACGGTTCATGAGTTCAAGCCCCGCACCCAGCTCTGTGCCAACAGCTCAGAGCCTGGAACCTGCTTCAGATTCTGTGTCTCCTTCTGTCTGCTCCTCCCCCACTCATGCTCTCTCATAAAAATAAACACTAATTTAAAAAAAATCAAATGGTTTCAATTTCTCAGGTTCACTTCTAAGTCTGGCCCCAATACACAAATTCTGTCAGAATTCTAATAGTAGTAACACCTTTACAGTAAGCCCCAGGCACTAAGTATCACAGAAACATTTTCCACACTTTTATCATCATTCTTAATGGCCACACATATTCTGTCACAGTGATGTATCACGATTTACTTAACTCCCTACTGTTCAAGAATGTGAAGAGAAACCAATGGCTGCAGAGGGAAATCTAAGAACAAGGACACTGCTTCCAGCAGCCAGGCCATAACTTTGCATGTGAAGACCCTATTAGGTGTAAATTATTCTCAAGTTTGAAATTCAACACTTACCCCACTTACCCAGAATGGTGGACACTTACATTCTGGTGGTTAGATGGTTCTAATTAAATACTGATGACGTACATTTTGAATTTTGTATGCCACGTGTTATTTGATTATGAAAACCACAGTTTCTTTGGAAGACACAATCACATGGTACACCTCAGGCTTAGGTGACATGGCCCAGTTAGTTGCTATATTGCATGGCAGCCTCATCACAGAAGAGGAAAAATCCCCACTGATTCTAGGCCATTTCCTTTTAGTCGTACTGTCGGAAGGCAACAAAACTTTCAAGCTTGTCTTGGGTCTTATGAGAGTAATAGTCACTCAGCCAGCCAACAAATATTGAGCACTTCGTGTGCCTGGAACTGTTCTAAGTCAAACAGAAGCGAAAGACAACACACCTGCACTTACCCGTATTTCGTGTTGGTGGAAGAGATGAAGAAATAACCAAGTCAAAGCTGTGGTTTCAAGTAGTGATAAGCGCTATGGAGTACACAAGGATAGACTAACAGAAAATAATGGGAGGATGTGATCTAAGGAGGGGTCATCAGAGTAGAGACCTGAATGGTATGAATGAGCCTTATTCCGGAAGAACCCACCTGTGCACAAGACCCAAGGCTCAGATGAGCGCGGCGTGTTCCAGTCAGGGAGACAAACTGGAGCAAGATCACAATCACCGTAGCCTTGATGATCAAGGTAAAGAGTTTGGGTTTTATTCTAATGGTCAAAGGAGGCCACCAAAGGGTTTAGACGGAGCAATGCAATGATCTGATTTGCCCAATACAGGTAACATCTCACTCTAGCTGCATGTAGAGGATAAACTGCAAGAGACAAGGAAGAAAGTCAAGCAGGAAGTTGTTTTGCTGGACTCTTCCAGGGACCGGCTCCTAGATGAACAGAAGTTCTTCAGGTGAAAATATGATTGTACCTAAGCACGCAGCTCCAAACTGGTGGCAAGTGCTTGTAACAGAAGGTCTGTTTCACTTACGGGATTCATTTTCAAGTTTTCCACTTACCATTACCACCACCCCCACCTCCATTCTTGTTCTGTACGTGAAGTTACTCTAACGCACCTATCTGCAATGGGACACGTGATTAAAATGAATTACGTTAATCTTGGTGCATCATTCAAACTTCGCAAATGCAGAAGAGCGTAGACCTGCCTTGCTAATTTTAAGAACCTGCTGTGTGCGATCTCTTTCTTTTTCAAGATTCCCTGGTCTTTTGTGATTAATTTTTAGTAACAGGAGAACGACCTGTTTAAGAACAAATGAGTCATGATACAGCTTAGTATCTAGAAACCTAAAATCACCCTCCTCCACAGAGAATATCATTTTCAAGTATGAAATCCTCATGTTTTAAACATTTCTACCCCATGTTAACTCTACAAAGCTTCTGGCCTTGAAAGAGGGATGGGGAGGTACAGGCTGGGAACTCAAGATGGCAGAAAGCAAAGCATCGAATTTGCCTTCTGAAAGGTACTTAAATACGGTTTAGGACATGAAAAATAAACCCTCACTTGTAAAAGTTTATAATCTGTGTATTTCAAAATCTAGTCTTTCATTCAGCAATCTTCTACCAATATAAATTTCTTATGAGCGTGAATAGCCACATCTGAGTTTTGCATAAATTATCCTTGCTGGCACAGTTATGCAAATTATAGACAGGCATCTAGAACAGCAGTGGCCAAAATGGAAAGAGATCTGACTACGGCCTCCTAAGGGAGAGTTCTTGGCTCTGTCATTTCCCTACTTGAACTGCGGTTATAAACCTCTTCAGATCAACTGTGCAGTGAGCCATCACTTCACTGAATATAAACTGAAAATACATGGTTGACCAAACAAGCATTTCCTTTTAATAAGTTGTTTTTCTCATCAACATTTAACAGAAGAAATATTAAGAAAAAAGCTGGTCACACAAGAGTTAGTGAGTACAGTTCAATGGATATCTTGCTTAATTTGGTTAGGCTTAACTTTCTTTGTGTCCTAATAGAGTCCCTCAAATATATTTTTTAAAAATAGAGTATTTTTCAAAGTAAAGTCACTTCCTAAAGACAATGACTCAAAATTAAGAAATGGCTGGTATTGATTCTGAGACTATCTTCTGGAACATTTTACAGGTAGTTTATTCAAATCAAGGAAATTTTCATTTTATTCTGGGATCAGGCACTATCATTTTTTTCTTCTATTCACTCAACAAATATTAATGATCACCCACCAGAAGTCAGAAATCATACTATTATGGATACAAAGAGGAATAAGATGTAGGGAAAAAATATATTGGATCAAAATCAGTCTTCCTGTGGCAAATTGTTACATCAATGGGCGCAGTGACCTGTGCCACCCAGGACCCACACTGTGCATCCCCCATGATGGCTAAGTGCATGTCAACTTGACTGGGCCACGGGGTGCCCAGATATTTGTGCAAATAATGATGTTTCTGTGGGGGAGTTTTGGATAAGGTTAACATTTAAATTGGTGAATAAATAGATTGCCTTCCCTAATGAAAGCCTAAATCGGATGAAAACACTGACTGCTCTTGCCCCCACCCTGTGCACGCGTGCACACACACCACTAGCAAGAGAGTTCCTTCTGTTCAAATGGCTACAAACTAGTACATGGGCTTCTTCCCCACATTTGGACCTCTAACGAGAAACTGGCCCTTCATCTTCAGTCCTTTGCACTAGAACTGCGCTGTTGGCTCTCCTGGGTCTCCGGCTTGCCCGCCCACCCACCTGTGGATCTTAGGACTTGCCAGTTATAGAAGCCCATTTCTTGTAAATCTCTTTGTACAATAAATATACACACAGACCCTTAGTTCTGTTTTTCTGGAGATTACTATCCTACCTTCACAGGGACTGTGGGTTTGGCCATGTGACTTGCTTTAGCAAACGGGACATCAGGAAACACAGTGCCAGCAGAAATTTAAGCAGGTGTGCAAATTTTAGGCTTGCCTTCTTGGAACACCAGCACAAGACGACCCTCCCGGAAAGGCCAACCTGGAGAACCGCAGTCTTCTGGCCAACCCCAGCTAACGACCAGTGGAGGATTCTCGTGGGACTCTGTAGCAACCTCTGGCAAATACTGGTGTGTATTATATACATAATGACTGGAGTCCTGCTGGCTAGTAATACAAAGGATGGACTAAAGGAGAGACAGTGCAGAGCCAGTAAGGCCATTTCGTGGAGCACCATGAGCCTCTTCTGAAGATGGCAGCAAGAAATATGGAGAGGAGAGTCAGAGACAGAGCCCACAGAACTTGGAGACCACCTCGAAGTGAGAGACAGACGAGAAAGAGACAACCCAGATGATCCCAAGGCTTCTGGCTTGGGAGGCTATGCACAGATGATCATCTGGTGTTATTCCAACATAGACTGACAGCAGCAGGCACTGGCTTGGGTAGTGGAGGAGATGCAGGGAGTACAGGCAGAGATAAAAGGAGGACAGTGTTGTACATTTTGAGTGTGACATCCTCAATATAAGGAACCTGAGCATTCTTTCCACAATGGGGAACTTATCTGGGGAATGCAATCAAGACTATTTGATGCCTGATGGTCATCTGAGACTTATCTGGACAAGGACGTTCTTCTTAGAACCTAGTCCCCCCCCCCCTTGGTATAAACTCAAATATGTTTTGGGAGGCCAGAGTATGAAAGTAGAAATGTTGCACGAACGATGACGAGAACTGACCTTGCCACCATCCATCTCACTGCTCGCTAGTGCCAGCCGCCATGATTGCTGTCTCATAGCTTCTGGTACAACATAATAGAAAAAGCTGTCAGAGAAGGCACCTCCCCACTTGCTTCATCTGTCTCAACCACTACCAAAGGCCGAGACAGAACTCCTAATACGTGGGCTCATTCGATTACAGTGGTTTTTGACCCTTGATCTCACTGTAAATAAATAGATGTACCAGTGATAACGCTAGCTAGAAAATCCTCTACAAATCTTTCCTTCCCTCTCCTAGTGCTGAGGTATTGTACTTCTTTTTGTCCATAGAGGGAGTCTCTTGCTGGAAATTTATTAAGCAGAAGACAGCAAAGGTGAGTAAGGTACCAGCTAATTGAATGGGACTCCTACTTCAGCTTGTAAAAAAGAGTGACTCAACGTCAGGCATAAGCCAGAAAGCTCTCCAGGCTGGCTTA
Source organism: Mungos mungo (assembly GCA_004023785.1). Classification (NCBI taxonomy): domain Eukaryota; kingdom Metazoa; phylum Chordata; class Mammalia; order Carnivora; family Herpestidae; genus Mungos; species Mungos mungo. The sequence goes on from PISW01005201.1 coordinate 70,674, forward strand.
CAGCTCAGGGTAAAACCACTTAAATCCTTCCAGAGTCCCAGGGTCCTGGAAAATACTCTCTTCCACCTTCTTGAGAAGAACCCAAACTAAGTCACCAAACTGCTCTAGGTTCTCACAGGATCCTCAGTCCTATTTTTCTTACCATTTTAAGCTTTCTCAGTCACATGGACTCCAGATTCTAGTCACAAAAATAGAGAATTTTCACTGGTGGCAAATCTGCCCCTTAAGTGACTCTACTGATCAACCCATTTGGTATTGAGGAAAGAGAATTGGTTTGGAAGACTTGGTCCAAAGCTTAATGCACTAATTACTAGTGGATAAGGATTTGAAATGGTTTGTGAAAAGTAGGAAAGTCCATCAGATATGTTTCTCCCATCCCCCTCCTCCCAAGATGCCACAAAACTGATGAAATATCCATTCCTAGAGGGGGCTTCTGGGTGGCTCAGTCAGTTAAGCATCTGACTTTGGCTCAGGTCATGATCTCATGGTCCATGAGTTCAAGCCCCTCAGTGGGTTCTCTGCTATTAGAGCAGAGCCTGCTTCAGATCCTCTGCCCCCCTGTTCTCTCTACCCCTCCCCTCACCGGTCCATTCTCTCTAAAAAAAACAAAAAATATATCCACTCCTAGGAGTGGGGAAATTCATGACCAGTCCCATGTATAGCTAAAGCTAAGTAATTCAGCCCCAGATACTTATAACTAGCTTGTGGTCAAACTAGGTTATCAGACCTTCTTCTACTCATTCTCTCTGGTTCAACAAATCTCTTCTGAATCCCTATTCTGTGCCAGGCTCCGCACGGAGCTCTTATTTTCCAAAAGGAAAAGACACAGGATCCTTCCATGAAGAATTCACTCTGCAGGCAAGGCCATTAAGCAGCACAACTTTTTTTTTGGCTGCCGAGAGGCTACATGATGATTCCTACAGGCTTCACACACGAGTGTCCTTCAAACCCGACATCGGCACCCATGGAGGACTCTCCCAGGAAGATACTCCTTTAACCTTATCGACTTACCCTTTTGGACCAAAACCTGTACCATCCACCTTCATCGTTGCCCCTTGTTCAGATCTGGCTCCACTAAACGGGGTCACTTCCCCCAAACAACCTGGCCACGCTCTCAGAGGCTGACAGTTTGCCAAGAGTGGCAATTCAGCAAAGAATGTGCTACTGGCCTTATGTGCCATTCTAAGAGAAGTTCAGAATGGGAGCAGTGGCAACTTAAACCTTTGGATGACACTGGAAAGCCCCCAGGGTGACTCCCTGGAGAACAGGCATTCCGGTGCACTGATTAAGTACAAGGTGCCCCTCCCCCCCTCACTGGCCAGGACTTGGTGGCTAAAGACAGTGGATGTGCCACCGCCCAGCTGCCTCCTTTAGTACATCCGAACAGTGGAGGCAAGTCTTTGTGGCTATTTTTAACTCCCAGCTAAATTAATTTGGCACAAAAGTAGCAGGAGTCCCTTCCCTTGTAGGAAATACTTCTGTTACTGTGAATCTGGTACATAAAATAATCCACCCACTGCAGAGCAGAATTAGCACGGGAGTTTTGTGTTGGGTTTGTTTCTCTGAAATAACTTCTTTTTAAGGTTTCCGGTGGCACCACAGCACGTGAGGAATGGTACCTGTGGGCGAGAGCAGAGGGTGGCTTCAGACCCCGCAGAGCCTTCCTCTGAGGCTGATCTACAGGGGGTCCCACCGGGACGCACAGAACACCGCGTGTCTCCCTGGTGTGTGTTCTTTTTACAGGGCCTCCGGCAAACGCGTGTCACCTGAGTTTGTGCACGACTGGACAGCAGCGTGCTGAAGAGCTAGAACTCCAAATACTGGTCCTGCTGGTTTGTGAAAGAATTTTGAAAGGAAAGAAATCTTAAAGATCTTAAACACCTTCAAGAAGCCTTCCCTCCATCTTCTATAAGGTGCTTGCTCACTCTCTCTCTCTCTCTCTCTCTCTCTCTACACTTAACAGCATTTTACTTCTTCCCCATTTATGGTAGCTATCATATGCAATCTTATCGTATAACTGTTTGCACACTAGCTCATCCTTTCCATTAGGGAGGATGCACCAGGAGGGCAAGGATGGTCTTTGCCTTCCTATCCTCAGGGCACTAAGTGCTAACTATTTAGCAATGGAATGTTTGTGCAAACAGCCTCAAAGACCACCAAGTTCAACCTCCATATTCATAAATCAGAAAACCAAGGTCCAGAAGGATTGTCAGTGACGTAGCAGGGCAGGACTCCCAATTCCCACTCCCGAGCTCTCTCGACCTCACTCAGCTGAATTTTAAAGGCAACTTTTTAGCACCTGCACCTTTTTACAAATCTCCCTTTGTCGGTTCAGGAATAGAAAAGTGTTTCGAGTATAGCTGGGTTTGCTCACAAAACTGTCTTATTTCCATATTAAATGTAAAAGCACACTTCGAGAAAATAGAACATTTGCTAATTAAATTTCTAAGTTTATTTTAAATGTTTTGAGTTTTGTTACAAATGAAGCTCTGAAATGTTGAATTTTAAACAATTCGGCAGCCTTTTTCGTGTGTTCCGTTTCTAAGACACCGGAAAGAGCTCCAGCACGAGAGAATTCTCGAGACTGTCGTAACCAAGAGAAAGTACTTCCGCGTGCTGGACATACATTGCCTGCGGAGTCCAGCTTCACACCAGGCACCACTTCGGCTCACAGCCGTGTGCCCAACTGCACCCAGGTTCAGCTCCAGGCATTTATAGTCAATGCTCTCAAACTTCCTCCAATAGCTCAGTTTTATGATCTTTGCTTGACTTAAAAGAGGTACCAAATCAGAAGCAAGCCTCCCCGCCTTTTAATAAGTCCATTTCTTCATTTATACCCTTTCGAACATTCTGGCAGGCACCAGCTGCTCCTGATGCAGTCAGTCTCCCCGGTGAAATACACTAATGACCCACGAAGTGATTTTTAAATCACCTGAATGCTGTTTCATTGTAAGGCTCAGCTATAAACAGTACAAGAGACCCCATGTACAGTTTCTCCCCAGAAAGGCAGGGGCACTGGTGAAAAAGGCAGGAGTCAGATACAAATAAACACAAACGCAAGGGAAGCAGAACTGCCCCTGGGTCGGCTTTAAGATTTGAACATGTCAATCCCTTCTCCTCTTTCTCAAATGCTCACAGATCCAGCCCACAGAGCGAATATTCCAAAGGTTGCGTTCAAAGAGTTGTCTAACGTTTGTGTGGGTTTATACGTATCACATGAAGACTTTTCTCTGCCTACGACTTCACATGCTAAAAGGGGGTATGTGTTTGTCTACGGTTTTCAGGGCAAGACAGATTGGTAGGCATGTCTGAAAGGTCTGCTTCGCTGTTCTCTGTCCCTGAAGGCACTCGCAGGGAACACAAGATACGAAAAAGAGGACTGAATGTGCTGATAAACACATGCATGTGCATACATACGTACTAAAGACCCAAATACCCTGTTCCCCTGTAGCAGGACGGGCTTCAGGAACAGACAGAAGTTGAGAGGAGACTGTTCTAAGAAGTGGGCGGAGTTCCAGCCTGGAGGGCAAAGCAGCTGGTGAGCTGAAATTTTAAATGGTGAAGGAAAGAGTCTGAGGAAAAAGTCAGCCCTCTCGAACCCACCACCCACCCCACCCACCCCATCCCGGGCAGAGCAAGGAAGAGAAAAACATCGGCGCAGGGGGTCAGTGGCAGCTGAAGAAACAAAAGAACTGTCCAAAATCACACTCCCCACCCCCACCCCAAAAAGGCAAACAAGGTAAGAGTCCTTCCTGTGCCCATCCATGTTCTAGTTCATGTCTTAACTAGGGGTGGGTCATTTTCGTGTTATTTCTTTGTCATCTTACAAGATCTTGGATGGGGGCAGGGGTGCTGGGCTGAGCCTCAGGCTGCTGTCAGAGGTCACACACCGGGAAGCACAGGTTGTACAAACCCAAGTGCCTTTCCAACACCGAGTCTTCCTTTTTCCTCTCCCCCCTTCCTCTCCCCTGCTCTTCAATCTCAAACACGTGGCTTCGATCTCCAGATACGTTGGCAGCAGGGAATGTCTGGCAACAGAACACTGCCTATCCAGAGGTTGGGGAGGTCTAAGAACACGTCTGGGTGCGGGGTTGGGGGCTGGGGGGAGTATTACCAGGGAACCCAGACACCCTCTTCTCCTCGGGTTTCCCTACAACCTCTGCATCCTTTCAACGAGTCTGCTCCTTGGGTCCTGAAGTCGATCTCTGTTCCAAAAAATGTTTAGCTATTGCCATCTGGTTCCTGGGATCGGGGTGCTATTTCACTCCTCAGTGCTTGTCTTTTTAACTTGAGGACGGACAGGCCAGGGACAGTACTGGGGCACTTCACGGGGTCCGTCAACATCTGGCCCCATGTGGGAGCACCCTGGCATCCTTGGAGCTGGAATCATCCAACAGCCCACCAACTGTGTGCATCTCGAGCTTTCGCCATGGATGAAACAAATCTTAACTTTTAAATTCTCAGGGGAAAAAAAAATGCTTAAGCTCTTTTAGGTTGCATTTTATGTTTCCCGATCCCTCCATTTTTTGAATTCATTTTTCTCATGCTCTTTAGCACTTTTCTAAATGTGTGAGCAGAATTTTGAAGGATTAACACACCTGGGCACCAGCTAGCAACTTCTCCAACTGGCCATGCCCTGCCCCCTGTCCTTTCATGGCCGTTGAGTCCACCACTCACCCACTGGGCACTGAGGGGACAACATGTCACAGTGCCCCCAGATCATTTATGCCTTTCTTCTCTATGCTTCGGTCTCCTCATCTATAAAATTACGTTAACCTAGGTAAGTCTTCAACACCCCTTCCAGCTCTAGAGTTCTAGCACTTTAAAACACTCTCCAAGATCAAGTAATAAAATCCTCCCTTATCTCTGCTCTGTGTCTGTCCTGACACCTTCATGCTCTGCCAGCTACCACCCTGGTGCAGCTCCAATGTGGGCATCTTGCAAATCTGAACAGTAAGTAAGACCACCCTGCACACACAGAAGAGCCTTCTCATGCCCCGGCTGCGCAAGGTCCCGAGGGTCAGCCTCTCTGCCAACGACCAAAAGGCAAACGTTCTCTTGGAGAATGCACAGGCTGTACTTCTTTGTTCTTCTCATATTAAATTAAGAAAAAAAAAAAGAAAAAGATCTCTTATCTTCACTTTCGCAGATATTAAAATGTGAGACTGAGCACATACAGTGGGTCAACACGACACAGAGTAGGGACGGAACTCAGATAAACCCATCAGATCACAGGTGTCCCTCCCACTGTATTTCATACCCAGCAGACCATCACTAAGGCTCTTCTGCCTGGCTGGGGGTTCAAAGACTCGGGGGCTCGGGGGCGGGGGGTGGTGTCACATACTGATCATCAAAACAGGGTTAAGAATTGTGGGTATGAGGGGTGCCTGGGTGGCTCAGTCGGTTAAGCCTCCGACTTCAGCTCAGATCAGATCTCACGTTTGTGGGTTCGAGCCCCGCGTCAGGCTCTGTGCTGACAGCTAGTTCAGAGCCTGGACCCTGCTTCCAGTTCTGTGTCTCCTTCTCTCTCTGCCCCTCCCCCTCTCATGTTCTGTCTCTCTCTGTATCAAAAATAAATAAAACATTAAAAAAAAAGAATTGTGGGCATGAAAGGGGCTGCTAAAAATAACTAATGGACATTTAGCTGTAGAAGGCATAAACCAGGACTTCCTCTTATAAACAAGACAGTCCTGTGCAAACTGGGGTGTACATTATGTATCTATGTGTAATATCGAAAGTGTATATAATTTATAACACAATCACAGATGTTCTCAGAGAGCTGACCTACAGCCCTTTTAAGAAACTGTTAAATCAGCATCTTTGCCTGCCCCTCCTTGGTGTCTCCCCTTCCCAGCCCCCTTACTCTCCCATCCCACCCACTGGAGCCCCTGGGTGCTCTCTTCTGGGCCCTTCTTCCTCTTCTCCTCATTCTGTACCTCCTTCTCTTAACAAGATGATCCACACCCAAAGCTTAAAACAACAAAACAGGAATCTTTATCTTCGGGACACACCCTACTTCCGAACTCCACACCTGCATTCACAGATAACTGTTCTCCAAGTCCGACTTCTCAAACCCGGTGACCTGCCCCGTCTCATACTTCCAAACATATTCTCCCTCCACAGCCTCCCGGCCTTGGTGGCCTCCATCCATTCATAGGTTTGGGCAAGAGGCCTGAGAGTCTTTCCCAACACCTCCACCTCCCTGATCCTCCAGGGGCCAAGAGCCGTGGACCAGCTCCTAAATATATGGTGAGTGAGTTCACCTTGTCCATCCCCATCCTCCACAATCAAACCCGTTTCCACTGTTGAAACTTCCTATAAGGAAAGCAAAGAAGTCTTTATAACATGCAAACAGAATCACATCATTCCTAGTTTAAATCCTTTCTCTGGATCCCTACTATTTCTAACCTTGTGTTCAAAATCCCTAAGTACACATTTTGACAACCAGCTTGCTCGTTTTCTCTTATACACGGAACATCTTCCTGCTTCAGGGCTTTCTCACTTGGTTGCTTTTCCCTTTGTCTGCAATAGTCTTCCACAGGGCTCTCTTATGCCCCAGCGCGCAAACACACACACACACACACACACACACACACACACACAGAGGTTCCCTTGTGTCTCCCTGTCTCCACTAGCTCCTGAAGCTTGGCTTAAATGCCATTTCCTTGGGGAAGCCTCGGACCACCTAGAGTCGATCCCTTAGGTAAGCACAGTCAGAGAGCCTCTACCCTAATTAGTGACACTTTAAGGTCTATCTTCCGCCATATTAAGTACTTAATAAAGGGTACTTAAATCACAAGAATGAAGAATTGGAAGGAGGGAAAGGAGGCAGACAGAAATTATTCTCCTGTGGGCAGGAGACACAGACACAGCATTCTTGCTGCAGCCAAAATCGGAGAAGAGAAGGATGGGCTGAGAATAATGAGCAAGGACGCCAAAGAAACACCCGGTGATGCTTGAGGCCAACTGTCCAGAAAGCTGGTCCTCTTCCTCTCCAGCTAGTTCTACCTCTAAAATGTCCCAAATGGAGGCAATATTCCAGAAAGAAAGGGCATGTGAAAGGGAGGGGTGGAGAACACTAGTTTTTTGTACCTACACGGGCTGCTCATGGATGTGGGCTTTCTGGTCCATGAAGATATAAAACAGGATGATCTCTGAGGTGCTCTGGCTCCCACCTCCAGAGCCTCTACAGGGCCAGGGCAGCTCAGAGCTCAGGGCTCCTGCTCTGTGCACCTTCCACCGGCATCTGAGCCGAAATGCAGTGGTAGGTTCCTTCGCTACCCGGGCCAAAACAAGGCAGATCAGAACCCCCAAGAGCTCACCGGGATACACCCTCTTCAGAAAAGGGAAGATTTCAGCCCTGCCTGCACTGACAAGGCTGATTTGAAATCTGTGTTTCCTGATAGGAACAAGGGCCAAAGGTAGGAATCACACTTGGAGCACATAATGCAAGTATTAATGACTGAAGTTATCCCAGAAAAGCCATTCTGAATAGAAACGTCTCCTCTTCCAGGCCTCCCCTGCAATTTTTGTTGTTGTTAAAATATTTTCCATGTAACAGCCCAATTTTCCACTCAATATATTTTAGGTATTGGTATTTCCCGTGCCTCCTGGCTCCCACTCTCCTCTGCTGATCGCATTTTTCAGTAAACAAGAGATGTGAGCAAGAGAGATGCTCACTAGAGGCAGACAGAATTAGGGCACAAATCAAATTGTGTGTTTGCACATGGGCAGCTTCAGAGATCGCTTGCTCAGTGGAACAGATGCTAAATTATTTAAATCAACAGCAGCATTTATAATACATAATGAAAAGGGAGCAAGGATCTCATGAAGGAAACTAGGGAGATGTCACATGGGCTAAAAGCAAGGATGGTCCTTTTAGTCAATAAACCGTTAGGGTGAACCGTAAAGGGGGATTCATGTTTATGTTATAAAATTTGTCAATGACTTCGGAAAAGAATCGCACTGTGTTAGTGAAAGCCCTTATTATACACTTGGTGGATTTAGTCTATGTGGGCGCCCTGTGTGGAAGAATACAAGCTAACAAATTCCCCTCTGACCCTGAACTAGTCCTGCCAGGGCTCAAAAGGACTGTGGGTCTGTTCACTGGTACAAGCCAAGGTTGTAAAGGACCCACTGGCAAGTCTGCCCATTAAGAGTATGTGCCGAAACAACACTTGTACAGGCATTAAAAAGAGGCTGAAGTCAAAGATCTGCATTAACATCAAATAATAGTTTCCAGACTACTTACGTCAGTGTCCGGTCCCTTATCCGCACCAGGACAAGAAAAAGTGACAAATTCATGGCACCTCTTGTGAACCACAAAACAGCAAACTGGCAGAAAGAAAAGAAAACTAAAATTAGTAATTTAACATATAAACTTTGTTTTCCAAACAGGGCTATGTACTATTAGAAGTCAATTTCATAATAGAATCTCCAACAGCAATTGAAAGGCATTTCATTCAGGACTCAGCAATATTTGGTACCAGTCAGACTTATAGACAGTAGAACCATAAAATGCCAGGACTCAGGGCCCAAGGAGACCTAAAACCTAGTTCCTAGTCTCTAAAGTTGAGAGACAGAGAGAGAGAGACACAGAGAGAGAGAGACAGAGAGGAGGAGGCAGGCCAGAGGTTCTAAAACAATTTCCCAAGGTATAAACCATAAATCAGTTTCAAGTGCTCTACACTGTCCTATACCAATACACAATGCATGCATATAAATATCTATATACATCACACCCTGTGGGTAAAATAAAAATAAATTATACATACAGCCGTATCTCTATATGTGGTTTGCAAAACTCAGAATTCTGAACTCAACTCCTTAAGATCACAAACTCAATCTACAGAAAACCCTTTGAAATGGCGGGGGGGGGGGGAAGGCAAACACTCCACACTTTCTTGTACATGACTGTTCGCTACAAAAGCTATCACGAGCTGGGGGGATTCCTCACAAATCTACCAAATCTACTACACAACAGATGTTTTCCAAGTTCAACATGGTTTTGCTAAATATTGAGGATTCGTCAATCAAAGAATGGTTGTAGAAATTAGTAAGTAACCCTCTAAGAGATTTTATGGATAGTATAATGCTGAGGATACAAAAAAAAAAAAAAAATGACTTAGGTAGTCCTTCCTCCAAAGCTTCAGGTCTACCAAAGGGTATAACCTAGAACTCCACTGTTCTTTGCTGAAGGACATGCTCAAAAGCGTGCCCTCGAACACTGGGTGAGCCCTAAGTCCTCGCTGCAGAAGGAAGATTAGCGCTTCCCAGATTCTGGGCTCTCTTCTTCCCCCAAAGACACCACGATTCCCTGCACACGTGGCCATGGACAAAGCCAACCAAAGAGGGTCAGTTGTTTCATGGGAGGGAGAAGATGGCAGGCAGCTGAGATCCCAGAGTATTAAGCCTGATATTAAGAAAGTAATAGAGGCCCTTGAGTGGCCATTATGGCATTCAGAATGTTGATAAGGAGTGGCAGCCACTGAAAGGTCTGAACAAGAGTAACATGGACAAAAACAGCGCTTTAGGAGGCAAATGGTGGTCAAAAGGAAGAATTTAATGGACCAGGTTTGGGCCAATAGGCCCAATTAAAAGCCTCTTGTATAGTCTAGGAATAAAGTAATTGCCTGTCATTATTCAATCTGCTGAGAAATAGAAATAATAGATGCCAGAGAAATTGTAGAAGAACTGACTGGACTCGTCAACCGACCCCAGATACTATTGAGCATCCTATTGTGTGTCCCTTTGATGGGTCCTTGTACATGCAACATGTAGCTGAATCCTCAACACAACAGGTGTCACTATGTACACTGTACACAACAGAACTATTGTCTCCCCTTTCCTTCCACTGTGTCCTAGCTGTTGACAGGAGCAGGAAAGACAAGAGGAGGTGATACCAAGATCTTATACATGGGTTGCAGAGAAAGGAATACATATACAGTATATATACTACATATGTATTTGTATATATTACATATATACTTAAAGTATATATATTACATATGTGTGTATGTGTGTACTTTATATACATATATAAAATAACCAAGGGGCATCTAGATGGTTCCATTGGTTAGGCAACCAATTCTCTCGATCTGAGGCTCATGAGTTCAAGTCCTGTGCATGAAGCCTCCTTAAAAATAATAAAAATTAAATAAAATAACCCAGAGGAGGAAAACGTGAGTATGCCCTGTCAGGGTAGTGGATAAGGGAGAGGTGTTTTGTTTTGTTTTTTTTTTTTTAATAGTTTTAAGGTGGTAGTTATATAATGTCACTCTAAAAATCCTTATTTAAAGAAAAAAGGGGGCAGGCAAGGCATAAGCAAGCAGTTAGAAGTAGTAGGAGAGGACAACCCATAGGAAGGTGATACCAAGGAGGTCTTGAAGGGCATCCTTTTAGAGGCAGAGATTCCCTGGGGCACCTGGGGAGCTCAAACGCCCAACTCTTGATTTTGGCTCCAGTTATATTTTAGTTTGGGGGTTTGAGCCCCATGTCGGGCTCCACGCTGACAGTGTGAAGCCTGCTTGGGATTCTCTCCCCACCACTCCCCCTCCACACCCCCCCTGCTCCCTTGCTCTCTCAAAATAAACCTCAAAAAAATAAAAAAATAAAAAAAAATAAAAAGAAACCTAGAAGCAGAGATGCCCGAGTGAAGGGTCCTCCTTGGCTGCCTGCCAGGCCACCGCACCAGCCCACGAGGATGGCATGAGGGGACAGAGAAGTGACAAGGAGTTCCGGGGCTGCCCCAGCCACACCAGGACACCGCAAAAGGTGGCACTTAGCTCCCCCAAGCCCTCAGAGCAGCTTTTCCGCAGTGTTTCTGGTAAAAGCATCTTCACGCCAACCCTCTGCAAGGAAAGATAATAAAGCACGGCCGTGACGGCGCAAATTAATCTCATCTGCTGGCTCTCCCCAGGCACAAAGTCATCGCTCACTCACTGGAATTAGCAAGATAAATTACGAAGGGAAAAGGGTCACAGGGGCACTGTTTCCTCATCATGGTTTATTATGAATATGGTGTTTTGAAGGGAAAATGAGCATTTGGATTCCCTACTTAATCATTCGACATTGTGGTTTTTTTTTTTTAAACCATCTCTACATTCAGGTGAACACTTAAGAAAACCTGTATTTATCAAATCCATTTGAATGGTTTAATCTGTCCCTCCTATCCCCATTTACCTTTCAATGCAATTATCTGTCTCGACCCACAATTTTTTCTATTTTGTGCCTCAAAAAATCGATCAAATTTTACCCCCAAGAAGCTCCAGGCCCTCACTACCCAGTATAATCAGCAGGGGCAGTGAAAAGCCCCAACTACCCCCAAAATTACTTCTTCCTAGCCTACCGTATATGAAAGTCATACCTAGAGATGAGTGGGCTCACCCAACAGGAGGTGAAGTGAGGGGTCACGTGGAAGCTATTGGACCATAAAGACCCTACAAGACCTGTTCAAATACTCAAGATTCAGAACAAATCACTTTCAGAGAAAGAAGAAACAATGCGCCTAGGACTAGGGACAGAAATCCCAGCCCCCCCCATTCCCCCCCCCACCCCTCACCCCTCGAGGGGGGCAGGCAAGAGGAGCCTGCGTTCGCAGACTCTGGCTGCACAAGCCCTGGTCAGGGGAAAGGCCAGCCCAGAAAGCTGAGCAAAGGCCAGAGATTCCAAAATGATGAACGGTGGGCCTTGACCTTTGGTTTCAAGTTCCAAGCTAAACTGGGTAATGCATATTTTGTAAGACAATATAACGCAAACATCTGAGAAGTCTTGCTAGGGTAGCTGAAAAATGAGGAACAGATTGGCTCAATAACACTAGAGTACTTATTCACATTTGTGTGGAGAAGGAAAATAGGGTTTCCCCAGGCTAAATACGAGGAGCTGTTTTTATTTTTATTTGGAATTTTAAAGGTCTTCAATCTCCCTGAGCTGCATGGAGCAAGGTGGAATTGAGGGTCGGGGAGAGGGGAGTGCCCATCACACAGTAAGCATCTGGTACATGCTTGCCTGACCTTGGCAGACAGGAAGTGCAGACTCGTACTGAAGCTGGACCCTCGGCACTTAAGCCTTTGCTTCAGCAAACATGGGCTGGCCAGTGGCAATGAGACCGAGCCCCCCATTTTCCAAGACTTTGGGGTATGTCTGCTTACATAACCAAATGAGAGGTTTTAAAACATGAAGCTATCATGCAGCTTAAAGTCACAAAGTAAATCTTCAATTATTTCCTAAGCGCAAAATCCCTTTCCTCTAATCCTCTATGTGATATGCTTATGCTACCCACCAGTAAAGGATGACACATGAAATGCACAAGTCACACTGAGCCAATGATGTAGGACAGAAAAATAAATAAAGACCACAGGCTTGGCCAAATAATGGTTCTTAACATTACCTGGCTTTGAAATTGGGAGTTCTTTGTCTACAGCTCCGTATCACACGCTAATCTTACTTCTGGGAGTAAGCGAAATAAAAATGAAGCAGAGTATTCACTGTTTGTCAGAAGTAGATTCCCAAGACAGAGTCACAGGCACCTATGTTTGGTTCAAGGACTCACAACAATTTCCAGAAAAAAATCAGATGTGTGGCGACGCTGCCATGTTGATGTTAACAGCGGGTTTCAGTCGTGCCCGTTAGAGGCGTGTTCATCCAAGTGAACAAAAGCCAGCAAAGGGCAAAGCTGAAAGCCAAACACTCCCTGTCTGACACTGTACCGCCATGAATTTACTGAGAACTGAGGTGACTATTATGGTCTCGGCTCATCGGACGCACCTGGGGGACTGCAGCAGACTTGGTTTCTGTGCCACGTGTCCTCACAGGGATGGAGGACTTGGGGCTCTTGATACCGGACCATGTTTCCTGGAGTGACGCTAGGCAAGCAGTAAGCCCAGAGCCACTTTCCAGATTTCAGTCAAACCCAGGACTTTACTAAAAGAGCATGGCGAGCCGGTGTTGCCTACCAAGGAGTGAGCTGCAGCCACTTGCGGCCTGCTCCTACACATCAGTCAGGGGGGTGAGTGTAGCAACTGCTCCGACAGGGGAGAACGTTCTGATGGAAAGCGATCAACCACCACCTCATGCCCACTAGGAAGGCCATTAAGGAAACAAAGTAACACGTGATGGTGAGGATGAGGAGACCCTGGCGCTCTCGGTCCCCTGAGGGGGAGAAGGCAAGAGGATACGAAAGTTAGACCCAGAGCTCCTCCGTGAGCCAACAGTTCCACCCCTGGGTCTCCACGTGCACAGCGATGTTATCAAAATAGTCAAAGATAGAACCAACCTCAAAGTCCATCAACATATGAATGGACAAGCAAAAGGCAGTGTTATTTGGCCTTCAAAAGGAAATATTCCGACCCACGCTATGATGGGGATGAACCTCGAGATCATTACGCTAAGTTAAACAAGGCAGACGTAAAAGGACGGCTGTTGTGGGATCCCACTCGTATGGGGTGCCTAAAAGTGGTTAGGTGCAGAGACAAAGCAGAATGGAGGTTACCACCGGGAGCTGGGGAACAGGAGCAGGGAGTCAGCACTAAATGGGTAGAGCTTGACTTGGGACTAAAGAGAGTTCTGGAGGCTGATGGTACAACACCGTGAGTGCACTTGACGCCATTCAATGGCGCACTTGAGATGATCAAAGTGGTAAGTTTCAGGTTATGGATGTTTTACCACAGTGACGTTTAATTCATCAACCTGCAACACTATGAAATTATAAATGAGACGCAGCCTTGTAGTGCTGCGTGTGTGGCTCGTCTGCGGTAATTTGTGTTCACAGTTGATTTAGAAAACCAACAAAGGGGATTTGCTTCCATTGCATGCAGTTCTCAACACAGTGACAGAATAGGGTCAAGACATGGGAAAATTCAAGGCAAAGGACTCATAACTCCCGAGGACTAGAGATGTGTTCCACTAACCCTCCCATCTCACTCGCCAGCAGCCAATAATGCTGGGTAACAATGATGGCGGACGCAAGGACCTCGACACGGCAGGCCTGACTGGCTCTTTCACCATTTCTTTGGGGCACTGATGCTCACACTTTATGAAAGATGGCAGTACCCCTATTAACACTTGACATGGACTGCCAAATGCATTCAAGGGGAAAAAACAGACTATATACCACTGTCTATTTCTCTTCAAGAAGCCACTTATTTTCCTTTTCACCCTCAAGTCTGTATCATTTCAAATCTAGGCAGAATCAAGTAAAATGGAACATAGGCACCAAAACTCCCTATTACCCAAAATTGAGGGGAAATGGTAAGGAATTATGTAACAAACCCCAAATTCAAGGAAAACCTACTACATTTAACAGTCTGACTTTATTCAGAACAGAAGGTGGCTAGCTGAGCTTCCTTGAGTTCCTTTTTTTAAATACATGAATGGCTGCCATCATGTGAGGTGGTTTTAATTAAATTTTGCTTTGCTGGAAGGGATTAATGAAAGGTAGCATCACATCAGACTACGAGAAAATGAAAATCTCTAAGGCAAGTGAACCACTTTCAGCTTTGTAGGGAAAGTCATGAGAATTTGAGCTTATGTTATATTTGCATGCTCAAAGAAAATTATTGGTTTCAGATTTGTAACAATGAAAACAGTCTTCTTGTGGGATACATGTTCAAGTTGTATGAAAACAAATCAAGTGAATGCGCTTTATCACATATTACCAGAAGAAATGACATTTTTCTGGTAGCAGACTCTGCCTCTGAGAATCTGTGCGCACACTTCTAATCAACTCTCCCAAATTCCCAGGACTCCTGTTTGTGACCAGGCATGCCTCTCCTCTCCTCCTTTAACCTTTTCTTATGCTCTCAAGTCACCAAGTCCTACTGGTGGCTTTTTTGCATTCTTCCCTGGCTGCATTCAAGATACGTTTTGGAGAAAGCTGGGTGACTGAATATGAGATGCAAAAGAAAGGGCCCCGAGGTTACTGGTCAGAGCAAACTGGGCAAATGGTGGGGTTATCCTCCAACCAAGAGAAGAGCCATAACAGCATGGAACACTGAGAAAGAAAGAAAGAAATCCAATCTCGGCGTTGGCGTGGCAGTTACCTCCCAAACCTTTCAGGGACGTGAGCCTTCAAGACCCTTCAAAAGTCAATTTTCTCCCTATATACCTCCCCCTCCACATACACCATACAATTTATGTACCTGAATATATAAAATCGTTGTCACATATGCTTTTACAGGTCACGCCGGTGTGCACAGAGTTTTACGTGCTTACAACAAAGGTCTCTAAAACAACAAGGGAGGAATTGGCAGGTTGTGGGAAATGAATAAAGGTGGTGAAGCGGGAAGAATGAACTAGAACCTGGAAATGCGCAGCCTGGGCAAGCCCGCTCACTGGAACTACACAGGCGGAAGGAGACGACACGACTGTGCGTGTGGTTTTGGACTAAATGAGCACCCTATGCTGCTGAGTCACCCAGACAGACGTGCCAGGCAAGCAAGTGAACCTTCAGGGCTAAAGGTCAAAAGGCAGCTGGGGCCTGCAGGTAGAATTTTAAGAGGCATCTGCATAGCTTAGAGCTGAAGGCAAGATGGCGGATGAACGCCAAGGAGCAGGGGAGCGTGTTGGCAACAGGTGCATGGCTGATGGTGAAAAGGAGGTGGTGGTGTGCCAAGTGAGATGGCAGAGTCCTGACTCTGGGGCCGGGGGTGGGGGTGGGGGATGGGAGAAGAATTTCAAGAACAGGAGGGCAAATCTCTGGTATAAAGGATTCTTCCAGAATCAAGGAGAAAAGATGAGATTTGATGATGAGATTTGGCTCCTTATGGCCCAAAAGGCACATGCTTAGAAGAATGTAGGTGGTGACAGCCACACATATGCTAACAGGGCACTGGTCACAGCCTCCCTTCTTTCACTTGTTTCCACTTAGCTCTCAGAATCAACCCAGAACTGAAACGGGATGAACATCTCCGATGCCATCCAAGGAGAGCAGTAAGATAGATCTTAATACTTCAAGTAACTGTGGTACAAAGGCCTGTCTGTTTCATGGAGAAAAATCCCTTCAAGTATATGACAAATCATGCAAATGTTTGAAGGGAAATCCCAAGGCTTGATTCTTAAGCTCAGATCCTGCAGCATTTTTTTGTGATTTCAAAATCATCTAAAGCATCCAACTTCCTTTTAAGTTCACAAGGGCATAACGCCTTCAAGACCTGGCAGTGACTCTATATCTGAGCATCAGCAATCACCCAGAATGCACTTTGGTTTTCCTCCCTTTGGCCCTAAAAAGAAATTGCATACATTCTAGACAAGACTTTATCAAGCCTGTAATACCAGAATTCTCTTGGCAATATTTTTCTGAGGGACTTTTTTTTTTTTTAAGCAGTGGAGTTCCCAGCAAAGTCAAATGAAAGAAAAAAGAGTCCCCATAAACTCCTGTCTCCACATGTGCAAAGCCTCGCCGACAGTGGCCATCACCACCAGAGCAGGACGTTTGTTACAAACGACGGACCTCAGTGCCATGTCATATCCTCCCCAAATCCACAGCTTTCGTTAGGGCTCACTCTCTGTAGGATTTTCAAGTTCTAGTTTGTCAGTCTCAAATGACTCGAACTGGGATCAGAGAGACTCGCTTGGAGTTCAGTTGAGCCAGGCTCTAGGACCACAGACGTTACCTTACCTCCCTCCCACATCCGTCTAAACCCACTTTATTCTAGTGGAATATGACCCACTTCCTTTGCTCTGGGGAAACTCCCAAGAGCACCAGTCTGGCTGGAGTATGGACCCCAGAATCACACTTGCAGCTAAATGCATGTCACTGGTTTAACCGCACCCCACCCCACTCCTTCCCCAGAAGGATGGAATTGATAAAGTAATTCCATCCAGCCTGGCGCGGGTGCTCAGCAGGGATAAACGTGTTTGTTACCAGGGTCGTAAAAAGGCTATGTCGTAACACGGCACTGGAAGACATATTCTGGAGACTCCCAAAAGGCAATGAAACTGGTGGAGTCTCCCTTCCATTTTCTGTCTCGAAATGTCTTTATTTTCCTGAGCCAATCTCTCTGGGCAAACGTTTTGGAGACTCTCATCTATTCTTTATTCATTCAATAATTCAGCAAATATTTAGGGAACACCTACTATAACACGCTCCACCAAGAATGAAAGTCAAGGGGTGGCCAAGACCCAGTTTGTGCTCACAGGGAAGCCCAGAGTCTAGTTAAGGAGAAAAACATGTAGAGTAGTAGGTGTTTCATATTGACTCTCCCCTTACTCCTCTGCCCATCCATTCCCTTTTTCTTTCCCTTTTCTTCCTCTTTTAATTCATTATAATGTAAAATCCAGGGTATATTTTGTAACACTTATCACTGAATGACTTTTTATTTTAGTATCGTAAAAGCAAAACATCAATTTTGTCTCAAAAAATCTAGACCAGCGGAAACACATGATGTCTGCAATTTGCTCCAATGGACTCCAGGCAAGGAAAAAAAAACCAAACAGATGAGCCCAAATTGGTACAAGTCCACACGGACTGAAGCTGAGACAGGTACATGGTCTACTCTTGCTGCATTTGCAGATATTTGGAAACGTACAAAATGAAAGGTTGAGAGATAAGTTAGACGGGGTTTTGCCCATGTGGCTCAACTCTTTCCCCCTCCTCCATTCAAAGGGCATTAAGGAATTCTGACAATACTGACAAAGAACTGGTTAGAAACACCGGAGCCACGGCCTCAAAAATAAGTTGCTTTTATACCTCGTAGACAAAGGACAATCTCACAGCTCTGAGAACGGAATTTCTCATCCTCGAACAGGTTTCTTTCTAGCTGGTCTCTGAAGCACTCTCCGCATAATTTATTATTTCCACTCCTCTAAGGCAGACTTGCCACATGAAAATGTCATCTCATCGTTTCTGGCATTACCCGTCCTATTGTGGGTTGAATTGTGCACCTGTCCCCGCAAATTCTTATGGTCAAATCCTAATACCCAGAACCTCAGAACATGAAATTATTGAGCAACAGCACCGTCGCCCATGTGATTAGTTAGGATGAGGTCACATTGGCACGGGGTGGGGCCCTAATCCAATAGGACTGGGGTCCTTACAGAAAGGAGAAATTCACACAAAGACATGCAAGAACACCAGCGAAAATGAAGGCACAGGCACCTGGGTGGCTCAGGCAGTTGAGCGTCTGACTTTGGCACAGGTCATGATATCGCAGTTCACAAGTTCAAGCCCGACATCAGGTTCTCTGCTGACAGCTCAGAGCCTGCTTCGGATTCTGGGTCTCCCTCTCTCTGCCCCTTCCCTGCTCATACTCTGTCTCTCCCTCAAAAATAAACATTAAAAAAAGTGAAAAATATTTGACATTGTGGGTGGGTGTCCTGCTTAATACACTAGCCTGTATCTGCAATCAAGATAACGAGGAACCATGTTTGCACAAGACCTGCTTATACATCAAGCACTCCCTCTGTGTCCAGCAGTGAGAGGGCATGTCCCCACACAGGTGTAAACCCCCAGAAAACGAACAGAATCCTCAGGGGCCCAAGAGCCTGGGGAAGTCACCTTTAACAGTAGCTGTCATGAGATCACTCATTTAAACATCACAGAGTCTGAGAACAACAAAAACAGGAGACTTGAGAATCCACCTAGAGGGCTTCAGCCTGTGCTCCCTGGAGGTCTTCTGGGGTTGGGTAGATGGGTGGTAAGATCGAGACTCCTCCTCCGCCTCTAGTCTTCTGTTTAATCCCATTCTCGAGTTTTGGCAGTCACATGATGAGTCAAAATCCTTAGCACATATCTGTTCTGAAAGCAGGTAAGGGCAAGGCCAAGAGCTAGGTCTACCCTTTTGGTATTTGCAGTTTCATAGTTTATTTTGAAAGTGGATCACATAAGAAGCTGCATGACTACCTATCCATCCATCCTTCCAAAAATCACCCAGGAAGCTCCTGGCAGAAGGCCAGGAAGGCTGGCAGGCATGGGAGGATTTCGTTAAGCACAATCCTGATGGGAGTTTTTGAGAGAGATGGGGTGCTTAAGTGACGGGAAGAGTAATTAGCCCAAGAGCAGAGACAGGCCTGGGGAAAGGCAAGTAGACAGCTAGGAGCCTTGAAAATGAAAGGTGGGAACGCCTCAGAACGGAAGTTTTTGAGAGCGTCTTTCTCACAAGTAATCAGGAAGTAGCTGAGACAGATCTATTAGATCAGCAACTCGAGGGTCATGGTCCTACATAGGTTGTGGCTTAGGTAGTTGTAAGAACAGAAACCAAATATAGGGTTGGGCAAGAAAGCAGGGGTAAAGAACCAGAGGCAGTGACTAGAAAGCATTCAGTTTAAATTCTGGTCCACAAGTATTTACCGGGCAGTAGCTACATGCCAGACATAGCACTGGACCCTGGTGTCTATAAAGATCAGTAAGGCTCAGTTTTTAATTTTTTTTAATGTTTATTTTTGAAGGACAGAGAGACAGCGTGCGAGCAGGGGAGGGACAGAGAGAGAGGGAGACACAGAATCCGAAGCAGGTTCCAGGCTCTGAGCTAGCCGTCAGCACAGAGCCCGATGCAGGGCTTAAACCCACAAACTGCAAGATCATGACCTGAGCTGAAGTCGGAGGCCGAACCAACTGAGCCAGCTGGGTGCCCCTCAGGGTTTTTAGAGAGTGTGCGTGCACATGTGCACATGCAGAGAGGACAAAGAATCTTAAGCTCAAGTGTGGAGCCCAAGAGCGTCAATCCCACAACCTTGGGATCATGACCGGAGAAGCCAAAATCAAGGGTCAGATGCTCAACAGACAGAGTCACTCAGGTGCCCCAAGCCTCAGATACCCGGAAGAGCTTCAGGTTGAGTTTGGTAAACAGTCACAAATTGAAAATTTCAAGATCAGATAGTATAACAGCCTTCCGGGCATGGGCGCTGAGCACCGACGCAAGTCCTTCCAGCCCCACCTTCCCCCAGGACTGGCGGAGACGATTCTGCTGCCGAGGCTGAAAAAGGACAAGCGGTCAAGGGAGTTTTCACCATCATGCCGGGCAGTCATCTGACCCAGTCTGCAGGAAGACCTATGTAAAAATATGAAAATGGCCCGGGCCACCTCATGCAAACTACACAGGCGGGTAGGGAGGGGGCCAGAGGAATCAGGTGCTGCCAGAAAGGAATGTGATTCATGTCAACCACGAAAATACCACTCCTGGTCATGATTCACAGAGGGATATAGGAGGTTGCTCCAAACATTTCAGTCAATGCTCAGTTCAGAACACACTGCCTTTTTTTTTTCTTCCCTCCTTCAGTCATGTAACTACAAAGCTCCTGTGGGCAAGTTAGGGAAAAGTGCTTCGTGTTTAATGTTCTGGTTGGCTTTGATTTCAGTCAATATTGGAGTAGGGGTGGGAATGGTCTCAGAGTTGAAAAGACATTTTAGTTAGAGACGCAGGGCTTAATCAAAGCAGACAAGGTGCCACGTTACTTCTGAAATTTCAGGGCCATCACGCAGTGGTGATTTTTAATTCTTAGAGATTAATATTCGCAGAAAGGTTCCCTAAATAAAATGCCTTTGTTTTCTTGAGATTTCATTGCATTTATGTGACAAAAATCTGTTCATATTATCATGTAAATTTTTACCCCTGTAGCATTTTCCCCTGCTTATCTCAGGGAACAATTCAAAAGAAGCCATAATACCCTCATTACCTCCCTTTCCTCAAGTATGTTGGGAACTAATAAAGCATCAGGGACGTGGAACACACAAAATTACAAAGCAATAAAGGTTCTACACGTTTCCAAAAAGGAAATTTGAAGGTGTCCAGGGGATTCCAATGCCCAAGGTAACAGTGGTGAGCGAGCCAGGAAAGACAAAGACAAAGGAAATGGGAACATTTTTGAACAAAGGAGGACGTTAGGCAGAGGCGGAGACAAAAATTAAAAAAAACAAAACACAAAACAACCTTAAATGAGTATGTTACAATCACATGCCAGAAAACAAGGCAAAAGAAGTTAAAAACATAACTTATCACAAGTTTAAGATCAAAAGGCTTTTAAAATCAATACTTCACAATGCTTCAAAAAATTTACATTTGACAATCACGATGCGGAGCCATTTACAGAGTTTTTAAATGAACATGGTTTTCCATGTGGAAGTATTTGCAAGGGTACAGCCCGCAGTGGCAAAGGGACTGTCAGTGATAGTGTTTGGGGAAGACTTTTTTTTTTAGTGTTCCTCTGCACTTTTTTTTTTTTTTAACAACACAGTAACTAAAAATCCAACTTTTTAAAGATGTTTACAGCACCATGGAGCAAGAATGTGGAGTTTTGACTCTTAGAAATATTCTTTGTGCATATTTAGAATTAAACTTGTTACATTGTTCATCTATCCGGTATTTAATACGGTTCCATGACCCGTGATGCTAGGTGTTAAGCCATGGAATGTGCACAAAATTAGACAACTCAGAAAATATGCCTGAGAATAGTGAGACCAGCACAAGAACCAAAAAAATAAAAAACCCCAAAAACCCAAAAACAAAAAGTAAAACTCATAATATCTAATTTTTGTCTGCTTAAAAATGTTTTGTTCTGACATAGAAAAGGAGGAGATCTTGCCATTTTGGACAACGCGGATGGACCTAGACTCCATTACGCTAAGTGGGAGAAATCAAAGACCAAAACCAAAGGACTTCACTTATATGTGAAATCAAAAAAAAAGGAAAGCAAAGCAGACTCTGACATACCAATACACGAAGTGATGATGGCGGGGGGGGGGGGGGGACACCACGGGGAAAGGGGAGCAGGGGATGCAGGCTTCCAGTGAGAGTAAGTCTTGTGAATCAGAGGGAGCACAGGGAATAGAATCAACAGTATTAAAATAGCATCGGAGGGTGGCCGATGGTAGTACCCTTGTGAGCACAGCCTATAGACTGGCTGAGTTGCTATGTTGGATGCCCGAAACTACTGTAACACTGAGTGTCAACTACACTTAAAAAAAAAAAAAAACAAAAAAAACAAAAAACAAAAACACCCCTCTCTAATGAAACTTGGTTTTGCATTAACAATTCCACACGCAATTTTTTTTTTTACTGAGAAATGTGCACAAGGAGGTGAGGCACAGATGCTCTGCACAATGTGGTTGGAAACACCAAAAATCGCCAAGAACTTAAGCATCCCACAGAGATGCACAGGTTAGCAGGTGTCTGAACGAGAGATGTAGTTACTCCACAGCATCGTAACTATGTTGTAGGAAGTGTCTTGGGAACAAAACTGGTACGTATCTAGGATGCGTTACTAAAGAAAAGGAAAGCAAGCTACAAAGTCAAACGTTATAAATCTTAACAGGCACGCGCCATTCCACTCACTGAGGGAACGATGAAGTTGGTAAAGCTGGTTGAAACCAGGATTAAGGTTCACCAAGAAAGGCTATTAGGGAAAAGGTTGCTGGGTTGGAGAAGAGGAGTGACAGTGAGAAGGTTCTAGAATGGATTCTGCTGATAGTTGCACAACTCCAAAAGCATTAGAAACCACTGAATTTTACCCTTCAGAGTCAACTATATAGAATGTGAATTAGATCTCGAGGTTTCCTTTTGCAGTTTAAAACACGTTTTTCTTTCAGTTCTATCAGACTGTGATGGGCATACAGCACTAAGGAAACTCAAAGTACACAGTAGGGCTTATAATTAATTATACTGCAAAACGATTTCCACAATGAGTTAACATGCATCTCCCACAGACACACACACACAAAAGGGGGGGGGTTCTTGTGAGGAGACCTCTGAGTTCTTTCTGAAAAGCTAAAACCCAGCAAAAGCGAGGATGCCTTCAATCCCTGGGCGGTCTTGGTAAGCAAGGCCCCTGGGGAACACTGAGAAGCCATGTTGTTCCCCCTTATGCCTCGTTTCCAAATTTTACATCATTTTCTTAACACTGAAAGACTATCCTTATGCCTTTTGAGACAGTCCTGTCATCAGTCCCGACATCAAAAAAACAAAAAAAAACAAAAAAAACCAGTATTTCGAAATGAAGGACATCTAAGTAAAGATGTTATCAGGCTGACAAGGAAATCGAGGGCCAGAAGAAACAAGGCAAGTCTGGGCCTTGGCAAATGTCAGCCTGTGCAGGCCGAGGCAGCAGCCCTCCTCTCCTTCCCATGGAGACAGAAAACACACCAGGGACCCCAACAGCCTTCCCTTCCACAAAGAGGGATCGGGACCAGAAGGCGCCGGCACCTCACTGCCTCCTTCCTCACCTCCGCCCCCTCCCACCGAAGGTCCCAGATGGTCGGGGCCAGACAGCGCCGCAGTGGATGTTCTCTCCGGGCTTTCCAAAGCCTCCCTCGAAGCCCAGGCCCCCCTCCAGCGAGGCAGGTCAGGAAACCCGGCCAGGTCAAGGGGAAGGAGGTGCCATGGGACACAGAAGCTCAGGTCCCCGAGGGACAAGCCGGCAAGACTCGGACCTGCCGTCCCTTCCTCAACCCCAACAGCAGGATCCTAGAAGTGTGTTAAGTCTAACCAGCTACCAAGGAAGGGAGTCGGAAACCACAGTATCTTCCATCCAGCTGTGGAAGGGAACTAGGTAAGATTACAGAAGGACCCACCAGAGGCAGGGAGAAACCTTCACCAATAGCAATCCAAACCCTCATTCCACAGCTATGTGTGGCCATTAACCAACACCTACGACGTGCAAATATCTGTATCAGTGAAAGATTACTTTCTGACCAGTAGACAAGATACAATGTATCCACTTTAGATGTGAGTGGAAGGAGAGAGCAGTAGGATTTATCTTCTGCGAACCCACAGAAGGTAACTTTCCCAAATGAGCAGAACAAAATGGGAAACTGAGAAAGTAAGTAAGTATCCTAACTGACCAAATTAGAAACCCAGAGGAAAAAAATTCAAAGCTAGACCAGGCTGATTCTACAAACTGGATACTATCAAGTCGAGAACGAAGTACTAAAGACAATTCAGATTCCCACCCTTCGAGAGCTGTAGAAATATAGAGAACAAACAGCACAGATGAAGACTAAGGCATGTTAACTGATTCAATTAGTGTAGATGCCAAAAAATATATAGAAGAGGCTGCACTAATGGATGTATATAATCCAGAAAGGAGGAGGTAAGGGTTGCATCCAAGTCCTTGTTCCTCCAGAGACGTGATTCAGGGTTCTGAAAGTTCTCTCACTGTCACGCTTGCAGGTGCTGGGGCACCTGGGTGGCTCAGGCGTGTGAGGGTCCGACGTCAGCTCAGATCATGATCTCAAGGTTCTTGAGTTCGAGCCCTGCATCAGGCTCTATGCTAACAGTTTAGTGCCTGGAGCTTTCTTCAGATTCTGTGTTTCCCTCTCCCCCTCTCTGGCCCTCCCCCCATCCCTCCCAACCTGCTTGTACTCTCGCTCAAGAATAAATGAAAAAATTAAAAACAAGTGAGGAGCAGCCTCCTTCCTAAGGATGAGGAAACCGTGCTGGAGGGAAATGAACTGCAGAGTCACACAGTCCGTGTGCAAGGAGACAGAGTTCCCACCCTTCCCATCTGGCTGGAGGGCTTGAAATCCTACGGTGACTCTGCCGGACACAGAGTAAGCTCCCCACAATCACAGCCACTCAGGTTGGTTCTTTGTGGCCATGCCCTGGTCACCTCGCTTTCCTACCGTCACACTGGGATTTGAGGAACAGTATGATGGGAAAGGCCTGGCTGGACAGAGGGACTCTGTGGTGGCTGAGGGTCTGAGCACCAAGGGGTTCCCCTTTCCGAAGGTCAGGCATTACAGGGAAAGTTCCAGAGCCCAGGTGTGCAGACCGAGTCCCAAAACGGGTTACTCCAGCTGAGAGGAAAAGACGGGCAGCAACACTGCACGTGAGCACCCCAGGACAAGTCTACACCATCAGCACAGGCGGGACAGGGAAAGGGGACCCGGTCCCCCAAGGCTGGAGGCCAGGCACAGACCGTGGGAAGCCTGGGCCAGGGCAGACAGAGCAGGTACATACACCAGAGCTACATGGACCCAACGGCTCGGGGGAAGGACGGGGGTGTAGGGGGATGCGGGCTCCCGCCCCCCACACAGTCAGCTAGGGACATGTGATGCTGGGTGGGGAGAGACTGGAGGAGGGTGGGACGCAGTACAGGGTCTCCTGGATCTCAGCAATGGCCTCCCTAGTAAGAAAAAGGAGGGAACGCATTCTTAAAGGCTCTGACTTCAACCTGGTCCAGAACAAAGTTTGCCTCTTCACCACCCATCAGGCAAATCTGGGTTCAAGCAGGGCGGGGCGGGGGGTGGGGGGAAGGCGGCAAAAAAGCCATTGCCTCTTAAAAATGTACCAGTTAGGGGTGTCTGGGTGGCTTATTTGGTTAAGTATCTGATTTCAGCTCAGCTCACCATCTCCCGGTTTGTGAGTTCAAGCCCTGCATCAGGCTCTATTTCCTCCTCTCTCTGCCCCTCCCTTGCTCACGGTCTCTAAAATTAAGTAAACATTAAAGAAACTTAAAGGCACCAGGTAATCTCTGGAAATTGCACTCCTAACCTCATGCTCCAGCTACCTTACATGCGGGATCCACTCGGGATCCTTCGAGAGCGCCAGACTTCGTTTCCAAACACCTCTTCTGCGGGACAGCGCCTGGGTGGAGGAGGGGAAGTCACAGGCTGACGGCACTAACAAGACCTAGAGTCTTGTTAATCTGAAGATATTTGCTCCAAGAAGCTTCACCTAGATTCTACTCTCTCTTCACTTCCTTTTTGGCAACCAAGCTCTAAACCCCAGGAAGTAAACACGAGGTCAATTTTGTGGAAACACCTGATAATGGATTTCTGTTCCCTTGACAAAAAAAGAAAATTGGAGAAATGCTAACAGGATCTATGAGGTATAAGTAATGACAGACTATTTCTGCTCTGCCACCCACAATAGGCAAATACAGAATGTCTGCCTGCGTGTGGCTGCCTGAGCTGTGAGCAGGCGTGACTGTGTCCCCCTGGTGAGCACAGCCCCTGGAACCTACAAGGCAAATCGTGGACCTTCCAGGAGCTACCACCCCCAGCCTGGGCCCCTGGACGTTGCCTCGTTGGTGGCAAACAAAATTTAAATCTTATTCATCAAGCTGATCCAATTTTGAGTCTTCTGCTTCCTTAGCTTTCCTCTCTAAATCCCAGAGAGGCACTGAATACATTTGCGCTACCCGTGCCCCGAACTGTACAGTGATTCTAGAGGTAAGCCATCTTTTCACCAGTGGTCAGGCGCCAACTTTACCGTACCTTTCATGAAGCCAAGTAGGGGTGGGCTGGGGAGAGCAACAGGCATGACAAATCAGAATGTACGGGCATTTAAGGAATCCGAATCCCTAGGTCTTCACCTCCTTTTTAAGGCGGCACTTTCTCTGTTGTTTTAGATTTTAGATGTAGAAAAGTTAGAAAACAATTTTTTTTCTGAACTCATTCGGACTCACCAGTCTGAAAATAACATTTTCTATCACCCTACCTAAGGATGAAAATCATTGCTCTGCTCTGGGGTGGCAATATTTTCCTGTGACTGTCCTGTCCGTGATACATTGCTGCAACTTCGTTCCACTCAATATACCTTTACTGAGTATCCATTACCGGCCAGACCCTGGCCCAGTAGGCAATGAATAACCCAAGGAGTTCACGAGCTAATGAACAGATACAACAGTCTCTCAACAATGATAAACACCGAGTGGTACGTGTTGTCAGCAGCAGCGACGATCTATTGCACTGAGAACAGGGTTCAAAATACATTAGATACAGAGTATCCAGTCTTTGTGATGTATTACTGATATTGTCACCAATACAAAATAAACTGCCGTGGTGAATGCTACTCATGGGAACAACCAGATCAGGGAAGTAAAATATTAGGTCTGCAAACCTACAAGTGAACCTGAAGATTCAGAAATTAGAGAATATGCCCAATATAAGGTTGAAACTGGACAAGCATAACAAACTAAAAATGCAGGTACCAAATACAGGCCAAACAGAAGGAGAAGTTTAAAGGCATTGCACCTCTCATTTGAAATCTAGCCTATGGGGCCATCCAATGAAGCACTTGGATGGAGCTGTCACTTAACCACATCAGCCCACGACGGGGCAGCCAATCAGAAGACTGTGTCAGGGGCGCCTGGGCGGTTCGGTTGGTTTAGCATCTGACTTCGGCTCGGGTGATGAACGCACAGTTCATGGGTTCGAGCCCCACGTCGGGCCCTGTGCTGACAGCTCAGAGCCTGGAGCCTGCCTCAGATTCTGTGTCTTCCTCCCTCTCTGCCCCTCCCCCACTCATTCTGTTTCTATCTCAAAAATAAACACACATTAAAAAAAGAAAAAAAAGGCTCCATCAGCAAGCTCTGATTTACTGTTTCTTGCCCTCCTGGAACAGTGCAACACTGGTTTCAGACCACACTGCATGGCCTTTGTTGGTCTCCCCAAACGTCAAGTCCTAGCACATCAAGTCCCTCGAAAGGGAAGGTCTAGGTACCGAGATGAAGGGCTCACAGGACCCTTTAGGTCTAAACTGGGGGACACTCAGGGAATTACCAGGTCTGCACGGAGCGGGTCCTGAAAGCCGGCTGGGGCCAGGGAGCTCCGACTGTCAAAATGCAAACTGGTTCAGGTCCATTAAGCATCAGCTCTAAAATAGGTCAGGGGGAATTTCTTTCTTGGCATGTGACCCAGAGGTTTCATTTCTGTGGCCTCTTCCTCTCCTCCTGGGACACGCAGCCCAATTTTTTTATTCCTCTTCCCAAGAAAGTCCATTCCGAAAGCAAAAAATGAAACAAAACAAAACGAGGCACATATGCAGCATTTGTTGACATGTACACACTACGGGTCACTGCCTAAAAGGTCAGGATCTTTCCGAGGCATCTTTAACCTTCCTGATAAAAAGCTACACCAACTCTTCCTTTGTAAGGCCTTGAAGTTCATGGACTCGCACATAGTTACTCAGGCTTTTGTTTCCTGTAAGCCTCGCCCACTGGATTTTGGCACTTTCCATCCACTTCCAAAGTTTCGCTTTCCTAAAAACCTCGAATACCTGGCACTTAGGTGAGAGATTTAACCCAACTGGTCACATGGGTCTGTGTCAGAAACAGAGTTCGGCTACTCAACCCCAAGCTTATAGATTTGCAGACAGCGTGTCCCGCTTCCAAATACCGCCTGGACAACCCAAGTGACAGTGAGGCAGCTCGGTGAACCAGTAGTTTGCGGCCTAATTCAATGTTCTTTGAGACGCATCGCAACCTAATGAGCCTCCGATTTACAAGATCTCACAATTTGGGGGCCCCTGGGTGGCTCAGTCAGTTGAGCGCCTGACTCTTGGTCTCAGGTCAGGCCATGATTTCACGGTTCATGAGTTCAAGTCCCATATTGGGCTCTGCACAGGCAGCACCGAACCTGCTTGGGAATCTCTGTCCTTCCCCTGCTCACCTGATCTCTCTCAAGATAAATATTTTTTAAAATACCAAAATCACACCATTTGTAGGAGGCCATGGAAATGACATATTAGGATAGATCAACCATTCAACAGATAGCCAGGCCAAGGGACTTTTCCTCTTATAAATCAAGACTTCCTATGCTAAGGTGCTATGCTGTGCCTATCGCTTGGTAGAAGCACTGGATTTAGTTCTACTTAATCTTTTATCCAACGAACAGCTGTTACTTGCAACATAGTAAGTAGAGCACCCATTGCTTCCTCCGACAGGTCATCACGCTGGGCACCGAGCAACCAGAAACAACTGTGCTCCAGGCAAGCCCCTGGGAAGTGACAGCAGTTTGCCTTGGTGCTCAGCAAATCCATGGATCACAACGGAACTCCTGGAAGCCAGGGGACAAAGAGGGGTGTGCACCCTCCCGGCAGTCCTGAGATGGGCGACTGAACACGGCCCCCGTGGGGGGCAGGCAGTGCCTGCAGGGACTCTTACATTTGGAGACCGCGTCTGCAAGGGGGACGTGGGCCAAGTGGGGCTAAAATGCGATCCTCACATCGTCCTTGGTGCTGACTAGCCGAAAAGACTAAGTTGAAAGTGAAATGAGCCGAGCTACTTCCTTCCCCTCAACGTTTCTACTAGAAGACAAACTAAAGCAAAGAGAGAACCACGAAATACTCGGGGTGGTGATCAAGGGAGGCGAAGAGAACCGGTGAGTGGGAACCCAGGCTTTTCTTGCTGCGACCCCCAGGGTGCTGTCTCCCCAGTCTTCACTCCCGGCCCCTCGCCTCCCCGTCCTTGGGGACCTTGCTACATGGTGCCGCAGCTGTTGGGGTGCAGAGCACACCCTCCTTCTGGAGAAGGAAGAGCACCTCTGGGCATATATCCCAGGTCAGCTTCCCACGGAGAAGTGCGCCCACAGATCAGAACACAGCAGGGGCGGCAGGATGCTAGTTTCTTAGCTAGACCGTCTCTGTCGCTTGCCGAAGTGTCGGAACTTAGGAAAAACAGAAGTTACAATTTGTTTTGGGGGAGGGGAGGAGATTCTGCAGGAATGAGTCCGCCAGCTGGCTGCAAAGTACTGCGCGAAGTAACGAATGTTGAGCCGAGGACAGCCAGACACCCAACCAGCCACAAAATTGAGAACCCGGAGTCCCTCCACTGTAGAAACTCACTGTGACGGGGCTGTAAGGGCATCAGCCAGGATTCAAGACCAACAGTTTTTCTTCCAGTTCATGTTTAAAAAAAAAAAATTGGGGGGACGGAGCATGCTACATATTATTTTCTAATAGGTTAACTACACAGCATAAAGCCAGGAAAGAAAAAGTCAGTCTATGGTTTCCATTTCTTTCAGCCCAAATAACAGACAGAAGGGGCGCCTGGGTGGCTCAGTCTGGTTAAGCATCCGACTTTGGCTCAGATTATGGTCTCGTGGTTCATGGGTTCAAGCCCTGTGTCGGGCTGTGTGCTGATAGCTCAGAGTCTGAAGCCTGCTTCAGATTCTGTGTCTCCCTCTTTATCTCTGCCCTGCCTCTGCTCGCACTCCCTAAAATGAACAAAAGTTAAAAAAAAGTTTTTAAATACCAAACAGAAAATGCATCCTTAGTTGAAGAAGCATCACTTTAGAGGCATCCTATCTTCACCAGGGACTGCCGCTGATGACAAGTAAAAGAAAGGCTGATGAGACCATAGGGCTCCTGGGAGCAGCCAACGGGGAGCACCTAGGCAGAGGGCGGCTTCTACCGCATGCGTTCTTGGGGAGGCAGAGCCACCAGCGGGGAGAGGGAACTTCGAAGAGGGAAGGCACACCAACACTCCTCAGAGCCAAGAGAACTTTTAAAAACTAATGAAACCACAAGTCAATTTCTTCCATTGAAAAACACACCGGAAGCAGCGAAGATTCATTACAGGGGCTTTTTCTGCAGAACAGCACACTTGCCCAGTTAACAGAAACTGTTCGGGCATGTTGTTCCCAATGAAATTTAATGCATTCTTTAGCCAAAACCCTCATTTACAGATGAGACAGTCAGCCAGTAACTTGTTAAACAGGCAGGTTAACGAGTCCAGGCTGGCCACAGGCCATCTGGTCATAGGGCGTGAAACACGAGTGCGGTTAGCATCACCCCTCTCAACACACTGGCATCTGTGACCCTGGTCATTGTAATGGGGTCTAAATCCAAGTTGACAAGCCACAATATGCATATAATGACCTCCCCAAATCCTCTGTGGACCAGGGCAAAATTTGTAGTCATCCCTCTCCAAACTTCCAAACAAAATGAGGATTTACTAATCAGAGAGCCAGGTCCATCATGCATAGTTTAGGGGAAACAGAGCTACCAGCAAAGCAGCGCGATTACAAGGTCCAGTTGAATGTCGGTTCAGTTTTACTTTCATTCAAAAAAATGTCTTGGGGAGGTGGCACCAGGGTAGCTCAGTTGCAATGGGAATGCTCTCATTCACGGATGGTGAGAATACATACAAAATGCTACACTTTGAAGATGGGCAAATTGTGATGAAACTGAACATCTTTATCATATGATGCAACAGTTGCATTGCTTTTTACCCAAAGGATTTGAAAACTTAGGTCCACAAAGAAACCTGTACGTGGATGTTTATGGCAGCCTTATTTCAAACTGCCAAAACTTGGATGCAATCAAAATACCCTGTCGTTTGAGTGGATGAATAGCGATACAACCAACAGGATATCATTCAGCGCTAATATGAAATGAGCTACCAGGACACACCACAGAGGTACCTCAAATCCATATCACTAAGTCAAAGGAGCCAATGTGAAAAGGATGCATAGTGTATGGATCCAACCTAGAAGATACTCCGGAAAAGGCAGAACAAGAGAGACAACATCATCATCAGTGGTTGCTGAGGGTACAGGGGAAAGCGGTGAACAGGTATAGCAGAGACAGATTTCAGGACACTATGAGGAGGAATACAACTCAGGACGCCGATGTCAAAACCTAAAGAATACAGAGCACCACGTAACCTACGGACTTTGGGTGATAATGCCGCGTTGCCCTAGTTCACCAACGAATGCATCACGCCGGTGAGGGATATATTGATAGGATAAGGCTCAGTGGGTTTACAGGGAAATACCCAGCTTCCTCTCAATTTTGCTGGGGTTCTAAAACTAAAGTCTACTAAAAAATCAATCAATCAATCAGAATCTTAAGGCCAAGAATGTCATCATGTCAAGTTTAATTCCTGGGTAGTTGGTTGTACATTTGCCCCGCCAGCACACGTGGCTCAAGTTGTTGAGGTTGGTTGGTTTCAGAGCAAAGTCAGGGAAAAAAAAAAAAAGGGTCTGTTAGGAACGACAGGTGTGGCAGTAGTTTCTGACGCTGACACTGCTCCCACCCCAGCAGCGGAGAAGAGACGGAAAGCAGTGAGGATGATGGGGACAAAGGGGTCTGACGAGCTCCAAGGCCATCGTGGGAGCCGGGCTCAGGGTGAACAGCTCTGCTCGATAATGCTTTTCCAGCCCCAGGCAAGGTGGGCAAGCCCCCTGACGTCGGCAGGAGAAAACTGACTTTGTGGAAATAATTTCTTACAACTGGCCAGGAACTCATTAAAAGTATGTGTGCGCACCTCTATATTTATGGGCGTGTGAATGTACGAACGTGTAATTCTGCCTTCACACTCTGTAGCCAGTATTTTCCAGATTGTACCAATAAGAAGTCTCTGGGCTTCCCCCCTCCCCACCGCCCCCCACAAAAGAAGTCATTTGATGCCTCTAAGCTAAGCAACAGGGTTTTTATAGAAAGCAGAAACTGTAGGTGGTAGATAGGCGTACTTGCGTTTTTGTAAATTGCCTCTAAAGAAGCTGGCGTCATCGGTGATGATGACCCTTACCTTGGCTTAGAAAAGAAGTATCCAAAAAAAGAAGTATTATTCGTGTGCTTTTGTAAATGACGAGACACCACTGATGGAAGTCTTCTCTATTTTGAGAAACAAAATGACAGGATGAGAATGTTTATAGATTCTACAGGTAAGGTTGTAAAAACTCATTTCAAGTATTCAGAAAATGGAATGTTTATACAGATACAACGATCTTCTGGGGCACCTAGCTGCTGGGTGCCTTTTCTGGATGTCCCAGTAAGCAGTACTGGCACCGGCTGCTTCTCGGAATGAAGAACCTGCTATTTCCTCCTTTGTATCCTTTCAGACTGAAGTACTGACAATCCAGGCTCGGTCTTACGTCCTCTTCCAGAAACTGCTAAGCACTGTTCAGCCTCCATCCACTGAATGTAAGAGTCACAGAACCTGCTACATACCTTTGGCTCACAACCAAGTTTTATTTCCAAAGTGATGGAAACACAAGTTTGAAAAAGAAAAAAATAAAAGACTCTGAAAATGAGTCATGGAGGACAGAAACACCTCAGCGAGGTCTCACAGAACATGCTCGATCGATCGTTAGGAACTCTGTCACATGCCTGTTATGTTGGGGGTGGGGGGAAACTAATCATTCTTAAGTTACCATGAAGCTCACAAGACGCTTCTATACCAAACAGGGACTCAGGTCAGTTTTCTTGAATGTCTGCTATCTATCTACTACTGTACCAACCTACGTGCCCAGGGAACCCAGTTTTCTATTATGAATTTCTCTTTTGAATACATTTCCCTAGAAAGGTTTACATCCTTTCGGCCATGGTCAGCCTATGAGGCTCGAGCACTCTGAATCGCAATGACCTCATCTCAAAATGGGCCCAAGAAGCCATTAGGACAATTATTATACTGAAATTTGAGGTCACTTCCTCATTTCCGATATCAGAAAATAAAGGAGATCGGAAACTCTTCATAATTTGTGCTACACTGGTGTCCCAGCATAGACCATTCTATTGGGAATTATTTACTCGTACTTTAATGGGCAAGAGAACACACTGCTGATTGAGATGGAGTAAAACAAGTCTGGAGGACATTTGGCTGAAAAACACTTTTTTTTTAAACGTACAGATAAGTCAGTCGAGGAGCTTTCAATTTGGCATGGGACCTTCAAGGGTTTAGGTATGCTTTTCTACAGAACAAGCATTATCAAGACATCACCTCAGAGAAGGCTGTGTATGTTTATTTCATCACCTTGTTTCCGTGATAAGCCCGTGGCTGGGACCCGTGGCACATAGCCTTGAGCCCCTGCTTTGCTAACCTGAAGCACGTCCCCCACGTCAAGTCCTGGGAATGCTATTTCGCCGCCATGGCAAAGGAGACACCAGAGTCTGGTGGCGTGCCCTATCAGTCAGCAGACTAGCACAAAACGCAGCAAGAACATTAAAAAAATGCAATTCAGCTGGTTCTCCAAAGCCTTAGCAGAATGACTCACGGGGGTGTCATTCCACTAAACCTCGATAAGCACCAGAGGCCAATGTAGAGCGATTTTAGTACTTCCCCCTTTCTGCATTGCTGCAATTCAGAAACAAATGTACAAAACACATACCCGAAAACCAGTGTGAGGTGGGGGTCAGCCGGGAGACAGGTGGGCTTGGAAAACGTGCCATGCCTTAGCTTACCAACCCTGCAGGGGGGTTTTCCCCCTCTTAAACACAAACCCTTTCATAAACTGAGTGGTTCAACTAGACCAAATCCCAAGGCAGTAATTTTTTTTTTAAACCTACATAGTAGTAAGAACCATGATTTCATGCTAAGTTCCATCACTTCTGTCACATGGATCACGAATCCGTAACACACACAACGCACAGGCTACAACGCTGTGTTAGGCATTTCCAAACCCACAATCATCTCCATAGATTTCATTTACAGAACTTGTTAGATGGCATGGGAATTGAAGGATGTTCATTCCTTTGGACGTACACAGGACTGTGGATTTCAAAAATGTGTTGGAAACCGGCAGAAAGCAAAGGGTAATTTGAAAAGAAAAAAAAAAAAGGATTCAACTTTGCAAGAGAAGCTTGCATCCAATGAGCAGGATGGAAACCTGCTTTCATGAATGATTCATCCTTTCAGACTGAGGATGGATTACTCAAGGCCCCACCGGCTCAGCCCTTCTGGAACATGTAGTGGCCAGAGAAACAATGCACACTGCATACACACTCACCTGCTAGCACTTGGGGTGGGGTGGGGGGGGGGATCAGGAAAGCAGTAGAGAACACCACTTATGCACCAGAAAGGACAAAAGAGCAATGTCCTGAATAATTATTTGCGTAATAGCACTCCTAAGGAAATCAGATCAATACAGTAAAATTAGGCAGAAACACCGTCCAGCCTACAACCACATGTCCCTCTCCTTACCTCTTCAGGTCAACAAGGAAGAGCTAAAGAGAGATCCCATTATAACCAAAACGAGACACAGCAAATTCTAGATTATCTAGTACTGTTAGAAGACAGGCGTTCCAGGGGGTATTTTTAAGTGTGATGCATCCACCAAAAATTTTTACAAAGTAAACTGAACCACTAACACTGCTATGGAGTACTGTGGTGGATGCCTTCCTACCTTTTCAAAGAGGAGGTTCAGAACATAGTTTTACCTCTCAGTGTGGAGAATTCAATATGCTGGCCTTTGGTTACAGTGTTTCCATGAGCTCTTTGTGTTCAACAGGATTGTCTTTTGTCACCAGGTAGGTGGGCAAGCTTTGCAGACAAGGAGACCCAGGTTCAAATCTCAACTCCCCTACTTTGTAGCTCAGTGAACAAATTACCTTCCCTCTCTGAGCTTCTACTTCCTGATCTATAAAATGGAGATCATAAATCCCACGTCACGTGACTGGAGCACAGTAGGCATTTAACATGGGTTACTTCCCTTCTCTTTTCCTTTTCCTCGCTCTAATCGAACGTAAACTGGGAAAGTCAGTAGTCAAACCTGTAGGAAGATATAAAATTCTTTTCATAATTTCATGAATATTTTAACCTAAACGCTCGATCATAAAATTATAAATATTTATAATTGTTCTCAAATATAATGAAGTGATTTTCAGAAAGTTGTGAACGTTTCCTTAAAAAGCAGCGTAGAACATGCCACTGGGGGTTTTGTGATCACGGTTTCTAGTACCCAATTTCCATTGAATTCTGGAGTCTAGGCTCTGCTCCAGAAAGTTGGAGATTTCTTTGAGCCTTAAATCAATGTTTCGGATCTAACTGTTCCCATGGCCCACATAGAAGGCAGATACACTCACACCAAGGTCCTAACAAAGGGAGGAACACATCAGTGTGTTATTCTGCAAGACAGGTTTCAGCCGTGGTTCAGTAATAGCTCAAGTCTTAGAGGTTAAAATCGGTATTCCCCCATAAACTGAGTCGTCTGGAGCTCTTGTCGTAGGCTTAATACACTTGGAAATCACTACCTTCACAACAGGACTTTGTGAAGATTCTAATACTGACGTCAGGCTGTTTCTCCAAATAGACTTGATGGATGAAAGAGGGCAGATTCTTATATTCAGTAAGAACCCAGGAGCGCAAGCAGGCCTCACGCCTTCATTCTGTAAAGACCGACAGAGATCCGGACGAGTCCAGTAGGTGATCCAGCAGCTGGCTTAGTTAGTGAGAAACCTTTAGTGAGAACTCCCGGTTAGCCGGGCACTCCACTGGCACTTGGGAGGCAGCTTACGTACTCACCAGCCCCTGGTGGTAGCACCATGATCGCCACCATCTTAGAGAGAGAGGCTCCAAGACCGAATCAGTTAGAAGCAGAACTGAGCCATCTCAGTCTCCAGACTTCCCTGCGGGTGCTGTCACACCCCCACACACCCCTGTCACTAAGCCAGCTCTCCGACCCAAACACAGAAGAGGGCCCTGCCTTCAGTAGGGGCACAAATGTGTGTTCTGATCCACCCAGGCCCAACACAGAAGGTTCAGAACTCATCTGACAAATACCTGAAATACCAGTGATATTACAGGACAAGATTCCACGATGACTCTATCCCTTACATTCTTATTGGGATATTAAGTTACCGTCACCATCACCCCAGGCAAAGAAGTCTTCCATCGTGGTCACCCCCCTTCAGCCACTGGAGGAAGCCTTTGGCATGCAGGGCACACCCGGAATCACTAAGCCAGCCCCAGCCGCAGGAAGGACTCGCTGTCTATTATTTACCACCCTTTCCTTTCAGCACAGAAAGCCTCTCCTCCAAAGCTACAACCCCATGTGGGCAGCTCTGCCTGGCTCACGCGGTTCCAGGCCCTGGTCTGGGAGGCCAGGGCTGAGGGCGAGGGCAAGGTGGAATTTTGTTCTGGGCTTTCATCTTCCCTCTGACAAGTACACTTAGCTCTAAATTAGACCCCCCATCATCCCAATCAGTGGAGAAGCTAAGTTGAAGCAGGCACAGAAGTGGCGGCCAGCAGCCGGCTGGAGGACAACTGTGAAGTCAAGACGCTTGAGGATGCCCTCCGAGCTCTCCATCCCGCTGCTGCTGAAGATGGGATCACCCGGGGCAGAGCGTCTGACTTTTCTAAATGCCGGCTTCCCACAGAGCCTCAGAGGCGAAGGGAAATCTGTGCAGGCCATTCTGAGCTCTTCAAGGTGGGCAGGACGGGAGAAAAGCAGAATGAACAGCCGTGTGCACCCTCCAGGGAGCGGGCAGAGTGAGTTCAATGGGGGCGAGGAGAGGGGGCTGCCGCACCCAGCACCACGCACGGGGTGGCTCAACGAGGCGATAGTTCTCTTTCGACTGTGGAGGCCACAGGTGCGACATCCAGGGGGCGGCAGTGCTGGTTCCTTCCAGAGGCAGAGAGAGGACCCGGCCCATGCTGCTCTCCCACTTTCTGGTGGCTTCCCAAACCCCTGCCTTTCCTTGGCTTAACACATCGCTAGATTCCTGATCTCGTCACATGGCTTCATCTTGTGCTTCTGTCTTCATTTTTTTTAATGGGGGGGGGGGGGCGGTGCAGAGGCACAGAATCCCAAGCAAGCCACGGAGCCCAACACGAGGCTCAAACCCACAGACTGTGAGATCATGACCTGAGCCGAGATCCAGAGTTGAACGTTTCAGTGCCCGGGTGGCTCAGTGGGTTGCGTCCGACTTCGGCTCAGGTCATGATCTCATGGTTTGTGGGTTGGAGCCCCATGTCGGGCTCTGTGCTGACAGCTCAGAGCCTGGAGCCTGCTTCAGATTCTGTCTCTCTCAAAAAATGAACATGAAAAAAGTCAGATGCTCAACTGACTGAGCCACCCAGGTGCCCCTTTTTCCATGGCTTTCTATAGGGACAACAGGCCTTGGATTATAGGGCCCACCCCAATCTAGTGCAATGTCTTAATTATCCCTGCAAAGTCCCTATTTCCCACGTAGGTCACATTGGGAGAGTCCAATTCATCATGAAATTTGAAGGGACACTAGTGCCCTGCACCCCAGGACAGGGAGAACTAAGACAAGGGGAGGAAGTAGATGTGTAGCTAGGCCTGCACTATAACCAGTCATGTCCATGAACTCTCCCCCCCCCCCGCACAGATGAGTGAAGCATACACTTCAGTCTCTCCCAAACCCTGAGCCTAAACCCTACGTAAAAGGAAAGTCGCACACAAGTGAGATCCCAGTTCGAAAAGAGGGCACACTAAGGCTCTTCCCCTAAGTTGGCTGGTGCTTACAGGATCTAAGGGACGAAGGGAGTTTTTAGGACCGTGGGAACGACCGTCTGTACTCACTGAGGCTTTAGCATTAAGCATCGTTTTCCTGGAAGCTCCAAGCTCCAAGCGTTTCAGAGACTCTCTCTCCTCACAGTATCCCCATCAACGGTGGCCCTTTTTGTCTGAACACCCGGCACTCCTGGCAATCTTGGGGTGTCTAGGTGGCGAGAAGAGGCACTGGATTTTTTTTTTTCAGGCACATTTGTGAAATGTGTGGAGAGCCAACTGAAATTAATGAACTTTTCTTGCCAAAAAGAACTCAGCTCCAAACTCGGTCACATATTGCCAAATAGACAGTGTGAATGAAGTCAGTTGGTGAGGAAAACAAGAACATTCCAGAGGAAAAATTGAATACAAGCAGTCCCAGGCTCATTTATGCTGATCTAAAGGCATTACTCATCCAAGAAGAAATCAGGCCATACCTGTAGTGGAGTTGGCCATAGACACCCCACCACCCAATCACCACTCAGCGTTTCTCTGCCATCTGCCTCCCAACTTCCACTTCCTTGTACAAATCCCCCCTCCCCCGCCCCCCGTTCCTGTCAGGCACCTCCCCTTGTCTGGCCCAGGCCAGGGACTGACCAGGATGAAGGAGAAAGAAGAACCCTCACCCACACGCACTCATACCCCAAAAAAGCTCTCCTATCTTGTAATTTGCCACTTTGGAAACCTCCACTTTCCAGCCCCAAGTCCTACCTCCTCCAGCCCCAAGTCCCTGTTTCTGGCTGGGTTTTGCTGCAGAAAGTGTGCTCTACATCCTTAGTGTTTGCTTGGCATTTCTGACCCTGGTCCAGCCTGCACTTGCCTGCCACTGAGGCAGTACCCACCTGACACCGTCCGCACCCTAGGAAGCTGGCGCGGTGACCCAGGAGTCCGCAGGGCCTCAGACTGCCAGAGCCGCCGTGCGCCAGCCGCTGCCCCGGGGAGGATGGTGGGCCTGGCCTAGCTAACCAACTGTAATTTCAAGTTGAATGCAATTAATGTTATAATTGTGAGTCATTTCTGATTGATTCTTCTAAAATCAAATCACGAAAATAGGGCAAGATGAAGAGTGGCGCCACCAGATCTAGGGGCGCCTGGGTGGCTCAGTAGGCTAAGCTACTCTTGATTTTGGCTCACTGTTCATAAGATTGAGCCCTTCTTCCGGCTCTGTGCTGGGCGTGGAGCCTGCTTAAGATTCTCTCTCCCCCTCTGCCTCTTCCCCTATTTGTGCTCTCCCTCAAAATAAAATGAGGTGCACCTGGGTGGCTCAGTCGGTGAAGCATCCGACTTTGGTTCAGGTCATGGCCTCACAGTTTGTGGGTTCGAGCCCCGCACTGGGCTCTATGCTGACAGCTCAGAGCCTGAAGCCTGCTTCGGATTCTGTGTCTCCCCCTCTCTCTGCCCCTCCCATACTCATGCTCTGTCTCTGTTTCTCAGTAATAAATGTTAACAAAAAAAAATTTTTTTTAATAAAACAAGAAACCAGACCAGTTTCCATAAGTACTTGGCTAACATCTAATACTGAAAGCTGACCACCCGGTCAGGTGAGGTTATCGAAATGACTCAGCTCATATGCAAAAGGACCTTATCTCATAATTTTAAAAACATGCTTGGCCTTGCTAGGTCTGAGAGGAGCGGGCGGGGCGGGGGGGGGGACATTTGACTCTCATTTAAGCTACATAGTCCTACTGAAAACCTAGGATGATCCACGCCTCCATCAGAGAAAGAAAATACCCCAGATATAGGGCTGAGGAGAAGAAAACTCCACAGCGCAGTAGGAAGCCCTCATCTGAGCTACCTGCCAGGGATGCCCTGCTCTCAGTCCAGTTCAATCCAAAACATGGGCTTCAAAAGCGACGCCAGCTGACCAAGCCCAGAGACCATAAAAAACAGCAACGAACTGCGTGGAACTGTATGCCGGTGGAGGGGTTGGTGGATGGCCAGGGTCTCCCTGGGGCTGAGCCCCCACCTCAGGCCACAAGATCCACCACCAGTGGGTTTCCAACTAGAGGTATTTCTGCTTCCTCCACCACCAACTCAACAGGAAGTGAGCAGGAAGAGGACTTCCTGGTCCATTTCCTACGTGTTTCGGCAGGACCCTACACACCTCTCCACGCCACAGAATCGGAGCAGGTGCTGCTACTCACTACTTCACACACAGTGGGGGCTCGGGAAGCCCTGTGGAGGGGGATCCTAAGCACAAGGCCCATCGCTCCTGAGGAACAATGGTGTCCGGGATCCAGTCCCTGCACTAATGATGTCTGGAGCCCGCGTGGGAGTTTCCTGGACTTCGCTTCAGCTGCCGGTCCACAGGCCCCATTCCTGCAGGCTCAACATGACAGCAGTGAGCTCAGGGGATTCACATCGAGCAAGGAGAATGCTCCCTGGGGTTCCTGGAGAGCACAGTGTCTCCAGATGAAGGGAAGCCTTAAAAGCAGAAACGGGGGCCGTTCCTCATTCTACTGGACACAGCTGTGCTTCTGTCTCCCCGTGAACACTCTAGAACACACGCCCCTTCCATCAAGCATCCAAGGGAAAGGGTAAGGTCTGCACTGGGCCTGGACTCTGGGGTCCCTGGGTCCCGGCTCCTCCACAAATGGGGAGCTGGCTGTGAGCAGGAGCGCTCACCTTCGATGAGGCATCTGAGGGACCCGAATAAATAGAAGGCCAGAGAGTG
The DNA here is from genome assembly GCA_004023785.1 of Mungos mungo. Classification (NCBI taxonomy): domain Eukaryota; kingdom Metazoa; phylum Chordata; class Mammalia; order Carnivora; family Herpestidae; genus Mungos; species Mungos mungo. The sequence goes on from PISW01005201.1 coordinate 111,233, forward strand.
GAGACACTTCATAGATGAAATGAAGCCAGGGCTAGTATTTTCAATGAGTCATTCAGGTTGTGTGGATTCAAAGTCCCCCCACCCCCACTGCCCCCACTGGTCCATCTGGAAGTCTCCCTGGCCCACAGAGGGGCCATAATCGACTTCACCGAAAAGAGCCGAGCGCTCTGCAAGATGAAACCTCCGCTGTGGGCTGCCCCGTAGGAAGCCCTAATCAGGTTTATTTTCCCAGCAACGTCCTGCTTTCCATCAGCTTTCTGCAGCTAGATGGATACGGGATCAAAAAGGTATTTGCCTGAAGAAGAAAGATATTTCTGTCTCCTGGTCCTTATTAGGGATCGCCAGTTAAGCCAAACTGCACAGAAAACCCAAGGTTCATGAAGACTTGGCTTTGAAGGCTTTGATTCATGAATCGTGGCAGTTGGGAATGCCGTAGAAAAACCATCCAGGGAGGCTTCCTTCCTCTTGCCACGTAACCCCTTGCCCTGCCTACCCACCAGGGGCTTCGATGTCCAACCTTCCCAGTAGACAGAAGAGCAAACGCACACACGTATGATCCAAGCACACCTACTCACCCACCACACCTGTTCAACTTTCTATCATCAGAACCCAACCATTAAAATCACTCTCCTCCTGCGACATAGTTTAATTAGAAAAACACAGTATGTCGTTCTATTAACTAAATTTAGACGGTATATGGCCTGCACGTGATCAAAACCTCCTTCCACCAAGCTTGTCCCAGAAAAAAAGGATTTCTAACTCTGCACCCAAAAGATTTTGAAACTCAAGAATACTCCCTGATACTAACTTCAGTTATATTCTATCATTAGAATCTCCACTTATAGATCACATCTGAAAAAAAAAAAAACCCAAGACGCACAGCTTAAGCATTAAGAGGATTTAATATGTCGCTTTACATGCCTAGTAGCACATCTTCCGTTTCCCTGTAAAGTTGAATACCAAGGTCTCCATTTCTCAATCTTGGTTTTAATCAATATACCACCTGGTTAATGAAAACAATTGATGAAAGAAGAACAGACATCCAGGGGCACCTGGGTAGCTCACTCGGTTGAGCGTCCAGCTCCGGCTCACTTCATGATCTCACGATTCTTGGGTTCAAGCCCCACCTCAGGCTCTGTGCTGACAGCTCAGAGCCTGAAGCCTGTTTTGGTTCTGGGTCTCTCTCTCTCTCTCTCTGCCCTGCCCCCACTCACATTGTCTCTCTCCCTCTCAAAAAAAGTAAACATTAAAAAATTAAAGCGTCTAGCCCCTCAAGGTCCCGAAAGTCTTGCTTCAAAATCCCTTAGAAACTTCCTTTATCTCTATCCCCACCAACCCCCCTCACAAACTCAGAAGTACATAATCCATCACTCCCCACAATCCCTACAGCTTTCTACCCGCGGCTCATGTCCCTGTGCGATAAAAATCACCTTTTTTGCACCAGAAAGTTCTCAAGAATTCTTTCTGAACCATTTGCTCACAAACCCCACTTCGATTTTCACTGCAAACCATTCCATTTTCTCCTAAAGTTAAAACTGTCAAATCAAGTTTTTGTTTTGCTTTGGTTTTTTTTTTTTTACTAGTTGCATGAAGCAGTGGTTTTCATAAATAGCATAATTTACAACAAATATATTACAGGACAGGAGCCTGACTGGGCAACCAAAAACCAGCACTGGCTTGTGCATTCATCACTTTACATGAAGGCGGGAGCCCAAAGCTTACAGGGTCTTAAGAATTGAGAGTTTTAAGCGTGTGGGTGCAAGGCATCTTGGTAGTAACTAGTCCACAGGAGAAAATACCACCTGCTCTGGGCCCTTTCCTCCATTCCAGCTCTTCAGTTCCTCTGGTGCCTCCGCTTCCCTGCGATCCGTCTGTTCATCTCCATCTGCCTCACCACAGAAAACTGCCTGCAGACAAAGCACCCCCCCCCTCCCAGCACCTGAACAACGCACTTCCCCAGGTAGGGGGTCAGGAGCTGGCGTTCATGCAGTGGACTGTGGGGCAGGCCCTCTTTTCCCTAATACACAGCACACAGCGCTAACCCACTGAGGTACCATTAGCTCTAAGAGAGCTCCAAGAAGGAAGTCTGCCCCTCCTCCAGAAAGCCCTTCCCAATCCCTGCAGAAAGGGTGGGATGCCTCGACTCCGCCCCACAAACCTTCCTTAGCTGTTCCCTAGGTTCCTTTCTACAACACGAGGTCTCCGAGGGCCTGGCTTGGCACCGGGCTTACCACGAGCACATCACTCGGTGTTTACCACATCAAGTAACTGCACTGTCAGAGGCTGCTCAGCCAATAAGGGACAAGGACAGAATCCCAAAGCCTCTACTCTTTCCAGGCTTCCGATGACATTCTGGCAGAGCTGTAAATGATGAAGACAAAAACATTCGCAACTCCCTGAAGGACCCCTCCTTGAAAATAAAACCAAACAAAATGAGAAATCACCTCTTAAAAGTAATCAATACAGGGGCACCTGGGTGGCTCAGTCGGTTAAGCATCTGACTTCCGTTTGGGTCATGATCTCAGTTTGTGAGTCCAAGCCCCATGCTGGGCTCGGAGCCATTTCTCCCTGAGGTCTCCCAGCTGGACCCATGCCCGGTCCATCTCAAGGCCAGGACACGCCCCTCCTTGACTAGCGTCACTAACATGCCAAGGTTCCCGCCCAAACATTCCCAGGGAGTCAGCTCTCCAATTACAGGAGGAACCCTCTTGATGATTTCTTAGCCTGTGTTTCGATGGCTTGAAATTGAAGCAATTCTGCAACTGAAGACTGGCAAACTACTTTTTTAAATTAAAAGAGAGCCATTTGCTAAGTGAAATTGAGTCGAACAAATACTTTATCTCTCAGGTCTAAATTTAATCTAAAGCCTAAATGTAATCTAAATGCACACATCCATAGATGTAGACACTAAGCTCAGATACAGAAAGCAAACTGGTGGTTTCCCAAAGGCAAAAGGTCAGGGATGGGAGTGGGTGGATTTTTTTTTGAGTTTAAATAAATTGAATTTTAAGTTTATTTTGAGAGAGAAAGAGAGAAAGAGATTGAAGGTGACGGGCAGAGAGCTTGGGGAGAGAGAGAGAATCCCAAGCAGACTCTGTACTGACATGAGGCTCAAACCCACCAACTGTGTGAGATCATGACCTGAGGGGACATCTGGGGTCAGACACTTAACCAAATGAGCCCTTCCTGAAGCCCTAAATTGATTTTTTTTAAATAGTCTGTTCAACACATTGTGTTGGGGACAACTGATTATCCACACGCAAAAGAATTAAGTTGGACCCTCTACTTCACACTGTGTGTAGAAATTAACTCAAAACAGATCATCTAAATGTCAAAGCTAGAAAACCTCTGAAAGCTTACGAGTAAATCTTCATGTCTGGGGCTAGGGGGAAGGTTTTAAATAGAACACCGAAAGTACAGGCAACAAAAGGAAAAATAAACTGGACCAAATTTAAAACTTCTGTGCTTCATCATCAAAGAAGGTGAAAATTCACTGAATGATGGAAAATATTTGTAGATAATGGATCAGATAAGGGACTTATATCCATAATATATAAAGAACTCCTATAACTCAATAGAAAGACCAACCAGCAATGCCTGGGCAGTTCAGTCGGCTGAGTGTCCCACTCGACTTCAGTCCAGGTGAGGATCCCAGAGTCATGAGATCGAGTCCAAAGTTGGGGTCCATGCTTAGTGTGGAGCTTGCTCAAGATCCTCTAACTCCCTCTGCCCCCTACCCAACTCATGAAAAAAAAGAAATTTAAATAAATGAAACTAACCAATTAAAAAATGGGTAAAGTGGGGGGTGTCTGGGTGGCTCAGTTGGTTAAGCAGCCAACTTCAGCTCAGGCCATGATCTTCCAGTTCACAAGGTTGAGCTCTGCATCAGGCTCTGTGCTAACAGCTCGGAGCCTGGAGCCTGCCTCGGATTCTGTGTCTCCCTCTCTCTGCCCACCCCACACTCATACTCTTTAATGTTTAAATAAACATTAAAAACCATTTTTAATGGGCAAAAGATTTGAACATTTCCTCCAAAACATACACAAATATCCCCCCAAATTATGGAAAGATGACCAGTATTAGTAGTTAATATGGAAATGCTAATTAAATCATAATGAGCTACTACCTCAGCCCAAGGAGGAGGACTGTAACGATAAAACCACCGTTGGCAAGAATGTGGAGGAATCGGAGGGGCTGTCCATGCTGCTGGAACTCTAAGACAGTGCGGCTGCTTTGGAAAACACTGTGGCAAGACTTCTAAAAGCTAAACCTTGTTGCCCTAGGGTTCCACAATTCCACCCCTAGGTATCGACCCGAGAGCCTAGACAACAGGCTCATGTAACACGGAGGGCACGTCTTCCACTGCTCAGGGCAGCGCGTGCCCGCGCCCTCCTCACCTCGCCCCAGCCAGTGCCCGCCTGACCCTGGAGAACGGTAGGCTAGGTGCCCGCTTCATGAGAGAAATTGATTCTGTTAAGAGCTTAAGAAATGTATGGATCATACATGCATGTTAAAACTCTCACCAAAGAAAACTAGAAGGGAGTTGAGAATCAAGTTCCTCGACTGTTAAAAAGGATTTGCATCCTCTGGAAACAGCTGTGTGATGAAAAGCAAAACAGGCTGGAAGTTTTCATCCTCAGAGGTCAGTGCTGGGAGAGTGAGCGCGCGCGCACACACACATACACACACACACACACACACACACACACACACACACACACAACCAAATCCTCTATCCAGCTCAGCCGTCTCTTTGCAGATCTGGGGGGTCATTAGGGCCTTGAGACTTCACTTCAGCCCCAGGAGTGTTCCTCAGTTCTCGAGGGGACAGACCCTCACTTGCTGGAGAGGAATCACAGCAGATGCTGAACAAGGTGCCGCTGCCTCCAAGGGACTGGCGTGTGCCAGCTCCCGGGCCTAAGTGCTCCACGCGGCCACCAACTCTGCAGGCAGCAGTGAGTCACCAACGCGCAGCAAGCCCGGGGCCCCGGTTCCCCGACGGCTCTTCACTAGAATCCAGGTAAGCGTCCATCAGAACTCGGACACGTCACAATACAGCTGCCCACGAACACCGATCCCCCATTTTTTAAAGCATAATTAGACCATCTCCATCCGGGTCCAGTCGAGAGATACTAAACACATGACTTTCTTGAGCCAGGGTGACTAGGAAGAGAAAGTATTTCCATTTTGGAGAAGGATGTCATTTTGATACCTGGACCAGCCACACGTAAGACGGTTGTCTCTACGCAGGCCCCTCGGGCTTCTGGACGGAGGCAAACACCGGTGGGGGGATGAGAGTCTATCACTAATATCAGGAAGCATCATCCTTCCCAGCTGCTCACGTCCCTGGACAGAACCAGGGCTCCAGAGTCCACCTTTAGCCCCAGACATGAAGGCAGAACACAGCCTTAACCAGGCAGATTAAAACCACCCCCAAGGCCTAGACCCCACCACACCCTCCACAGGGAATCACGGTCATGGTCACGAGGGACCAAGGGATGGGCAGCAAATGTCTGCCCCACTTCTGCCCAACACACTCCTCAGAGCAGCAAGTGCTGACTTGTTAGAGCTCAGGTCCCCAGCTAAGTGTAGGGTGACAAAGGGAGTCTGTCTACACATGTCATCGTTCAGGTCCTCTGAGGGGTCACACTCCATTAGCTCTTCTCCCAGGATGGCTCCAATTAGGCCTGCGCCCTAACCACCAGGGGTTCCTGCCGGTCACTGTCAGAGGGCTGGGAAGGACCCTCGAACCTCGAACGCTTGCACCCCCAGATCCGCGGTGGCAGGGACAGGCACGCTGCAGCAGAGCTCAGTTCCCACGCTCCTCGCCCTCCCGCCCCACCTGGGCTTCAGGGCGCCCAGCAGCCCTAGCCATGAGGCTCCGAGGGCAGAGAGCTGGCTTCGAAGGGGCCCAGAGAAACATGGACGCGTCCCGATTCAGGAGTCCTACTCTGGAATGTCACAGACAGGTCACAGAAGCAAGTCCTGGTAGTAAATTCAGGCAGAGGCAGGCACGTGTCACTACCAACACTGGTGCCCATTAAGGTCTCACTAGGCCAGTGAGTGTGTGCACACGTGTATGTGCACGGCATGCGTGGGTGTGGCGTGGTAGGTGGTTCCGAGTAACAGGGCAAGGTGCGCAAGGACTCCAGAGGCTGAGCTGGATTTTCTAAAACGCTAAGAAAAGAAACAAGTAGGGAAGGAAATTATATTTTGTGCTTTAAAGCTTTATTCTCTGCACCAGGTGCAAACAAGGGCTTCAGGGGTGGGAGTACCTTTCACCAAATAATTCGCAACCCCAAGCACTGAAATTAAACTCCTACACAGGCAGACAACAAGGCAGAAACGCTCCCTGAAAATCATCGCCAGCGTGCCTCTCCCGTTGAAGCCACCAAACCCCTGCCTCAGAGGTAAGCCGATGCCAACACACACACACACACACACACACACACACCCTACACCTCTTAACGAGCAACTCACTGCCACTGCCATCTAAATTCTGTTCGGAGAAACAGGTGTTCCTTGCAGGTCAGAAGAAGGGGGGCTCGGAATCCTCTCCCCACCCCCCCACCGGTCCTCTGGCTCCGGGTGTCGGGGACTCAGAGACCCCATGCATGGCACGACGGACTTCTAAGAAAGCCAAGAGGGCTGCCAGTCAAACCATGATGTGCCATTGACTGCAGAACACCTGACCCCAGAGCCCCGACCTGTGAAGGCACGTGTGTCCCAGAGTCAGTGAGATGGGGCGACAGCACGTAAGAAGAGCTTCCAGCAGCTGCTCCTGGACCGCAGGAACCGGGACGGCACACAGAGCAGGGCCAGCACCCAGGAAACCCAAGCCAAGCATGTCCGTGATGACTTACAACCTGGCACACATCACTCTGTGCTGGGACCAGGATTAGGAACTTGTGGCATGTGACTCATGTGATGACCCTGGGAGGTATCCCCAACCCCCCCTTGACAGAATGGGAAACAGACTCCCAAAGGGTGAGCCATTTGCTGAGGGTGGCAAGAAGCAGGGCATCACCCCACCCCACCCCCGACTCAGGTCTGGGTTTGAAGCCCAGGATTTCCTACCCCAGCCTGCAGTGTGGACACATCTGTGTCCAGATAAAGTGGGTATCCAACTATATGCTCACCCTCCTCCCTTGGGGTCTTGCCACCTCCTGGCAATGGGGACGCATTGTTTCATTAGGTTGTGGGTGGTCAGGAATTTCCTAGTAGCTAAACGTCTCCCTGCCCTTTCCTCCAGCTGCCGGGTTCTTCGGTCCTCCCGTTAAATGAGCCACACCTGCCAAGGCCCTGTTACCAATGCCGGTCACCAAGGACCAGTTCTCGAATTTCTGGGAAGGCTGCACAGCAGGCCCTGTATTCACGCCACTGCACGCGGCCCAGCGTGGCACAATCTGTCACTCCTAGTAACTAAGACGTCTCGGTGCCGCTGAAGGAATGTGTGTAACCGGTTTAATGAGTTAAGTTCCTCCTTCCACTCTTGTGGGAATGCCCTCCAGCCAGGGCAAACAAGCCTTTCTTTCTGCTTCATGCACGGTGACGTTAGAGAAGTCCAACTTTATTTCCTGGTCTCCAGTAGCGAGGCTCAACTGCCTTCTAAGAAAAACAGACGCCAATCACTTCAATGGGGTTGTCCCAAGTCACTGCTCGTTCATTACGTGAGTCTCGAGACAGCGTAGTTTGTAAGGGACCAGCGTCTGCATAATGTTCAAGGCGCCAGCACAAACCTTCGGAGAGCGCAGCCCACGCCTCACACCAGAACCGGAAAGTCTTGATTCTACATCGTCGCCCACCATTCGCAACAATGGGGCCAGTGACCGTCTGAACTACAGCCGCCTAACCAAGTTCCTAACGCCCAGTGGCAATTCCATGAGGTCTAACAAGACACCACATGGGACTCTGCCCTGGGAGAGCAACACGCAAGCGTGATGGGGTCGCCCGAAAGAGACGGTGCGCAGGACTGACATGGCTGCTCTTGTGTTCGCGTCATCAACTGCAAGGTCCCCAAGGCGAAAACAATGACTGGCTCTTGGCAGACGGGGCTCCGAGAGCCGCTCGCTGCCAGTCACCTCCAGCAGCTATCTCCAAACAGTCTGTACAAGTACGTGGGGAAAAGCAGAAACACACTTACTTTTGTTTAACGTTTATTTTTCAAGGAGAGAGAGAGAGACAGAGTATGAACCGGGGGAGGGGGGCGGGGAGAGAATCTGAAGCAGGCTCCAGACTGTCGGCAGAGAGTCCAACATGGGACTCAAACCCACAAACCGTGAGATCATGACCAGAGCCAAAGTCGCACACTTAACTGACTGAACCACCCAGGCGCCTCCAAGAAATACATACTTAAAGTCTATAGCTGGGGCACCTGAGTGGCTCAGTTAAGCAGCCAACTTCGGCTCAGGTCATGATCTCACAATTTGTGAGTTCCAGCCCTGCCTCAGGCTGTACTGACAGCTCAGAGCCTGGAGCCTGCTTCCAATTCTGTGTCTCCCTCTCTCTCTGCCCCTCCCCCACTTGCACTCTGTCTCTCAAAAATAAACATTAAAAAATTATTTTAAAAAGTCTATAGTTGAAAAATATTGCATAGACATACATGCTAAGTGTTGAGGTTCACAGGTGAATCCAAGGCAAGATAACGTGGCCTGAGCTTCCATCCCGGTGGGAGACAGAAATCAATGACAAAGTTGGAAGACTATCATAGCTAGGATGAACCCTGCGACAAGTGCGAGGGACTTGAAAGTCACAAAGGGACCAGAGATGATCTGGGGCCTAAAGTCTTCTGAGGTAAGGACGTTCCAGCTGGAACGGAAGGGGAAGAGGAGGAGGTAGCCAGGCGAGCAATGCGAGAGCATTCTGACGGAACAGCCGGGAAAGGCCCAGCACAGAAAGGAGGGAAGGGGCGCTCATGCCCCCCTCCACCCCCCAGAGCATAAGGAGATTTCAGGGAGCAGGCGGAGGGCGCGCAGCCTGGGAGTCCACGGACAGAATCCTGGACTCCATCCTGGAAAAGCAATGGAAAGCCTCACAGGGATCACCAGCAGGAAGTGTGGGGTGGGGTTCGGAGTTTTAGTGCCTCCGTGGAATAGAAACAGACTGCGGGAGAAGAAGGGTCCAGGACGGATGCAGGGAGCCTGCTTGCGGAGGTGGGGGTACCTTCCTGGGTGAACTTCCTGTCCATCCACTCATCACTCAGCATTTACCAAAGCCAGGCTGTGGTGTGGCCTATATACAACTGCCACCAGCTCCTTGGTCATCGTGGATTCATTCTAAGAAGACCATCCCCAGGTGATTAGGCCACTGGAATCCATTATAGTACAAATACACACACGCCTTAGTTACCAGGGCGAACGGATCACCTCAGTGTGAATTCAGTGTTCTGTCTTCACCCGAACTAAACTCAGGCAGCAAGGAAACAGCCTGCCTACAGGGTGGGGGGTGGGGGGGAGCACAGCCCAGTAGCTATGACCTCACTTCCTTTAGAAGGCTGACATTCACTTCCATCTTCCAGGGGAAGGCCTCCAGATCCCCGGCGCGACCACAAAACCACCTGAAGAGCAGCAGCATCTTCTCTAGAGAAGAGTCACATGAAGCGGTATTAAAAATAACAAACATTTCAAGAATTTAAAAAAAAAAAATCAGCAAACAGATGGAGCTCCGGTTCATTTTTAGATACAGAAGAAGAGACTTTGAAGCGAAAGGGTAAGGAGGTGCCACCGTCCCGAACAGCGTTCTGCCTCCGCCAGGCGAAGGGGAGACGGCAGGAGCCGCGAACTCAGCAGGACCCGGATCCTGCAAGTGCTGGGGTCTCGGGTTCTGCAAGCCACTGTGGTCACTTCCCCCTCCAAGCATCCCTCACTGGCTCCTGGCCACCCTGGGTCCCCGGCTTCCACATCCAGGCCTCCTAAAAGCCCCCCTTGACCACTGGCCCCAGACTGGGTCATAAGCACATTTGGAGCCTCCCGCTTCTCACCGCCACTGGGATTCTCTCAGAACTGGGGTGTATTGTCAAAGGTCCATCTCCCCTGCTAAACTCTAAAACCTAGCAGGTCAGGGCCCCCCTTTTTATTTTTTAATCTCCAGAGTCCCCTCCCCCCACACCCAAAATAGCTACACTGATAAACTTTAAGAATGAGGATATGAGAGCACACCACCATCCTCGGCGACACAGGACCGGAAGTCTTTTCCATCCCAAGCTCCGAGGCAGGAAACGCAACTGTGGGACCCAAGCTGACTTTTAGCTTTTATTCTTCACCTCTTCAGAAATCTGAGCTTATGAACTCAGTGTAGCTATGATCCCTTAGAAGCCAACGGCTTGTAACATCTTAGGAGTCCATGTTTTTGGTGTTTCTGGTATTTCGTGGGAAAGAGGCGGGGAGGAAATAAGACAGTTATTTAGAAGGGATGTACATATCACCCAAGTTCTCTCCGGGAGGGACTTAGGAAATCCATCAGCAGAAGAAGGCTGTTGTACTAATTATGGGATCTCCAGGCTGTGTGGGAGGGATGACTAAAAAACAACCCCGGTTTTACTTTTTATAACGTGGCGATTGCCGATTCCATTTTTCTGCCTCTGCGGTAATCAGGTCCTTCAGGTCAGACACAGGAAGCGTTTTTATAAGTAATCAAAATGCCGCGTCTTGCCAAAAAGAACAGAAGATTGTGTGCGCCCAGGTTTCTACATCCTCTAACAGAGAGATGCTGATCATCAGGAACCCCGCGGCGCAAGTTTTCCAACTGCAGGCTTCCACAAACCTCAACCATGAAGGTTCTGGAAGCTTGAAGCACCAATGTCAAAGGGCAGTGAACAGCCCTCCCGGTAGGAATTTATCTGGATACTTAGGAGAACACATTTTAGAACCTGAAAGCATTATGCCAGCCCAGGCCATGTGTCTATAGGGAAGGAGCAACGTGATTTTTTCACCGACCAAGCGTGGGTATAGTAATAATTTATTACAAGTTGTGGCGAGGGCCCCATGATCTTTCAAATGAGACACAAATTTAAGTGCTTATTAGCCTAACGCTTTATGCGCCCAGGTCCTCGCCAGATACCGGTGACCGCCGACAGTAAGGATGGCACTTCTCATCACTGTCAAGAGGGCACGTTTACTTCTCTCTTCTCCTTTCATCCTCTCTTCTTGGTCTGGCCTAAGTCAAACTGGTCTTCCCGGTTCTAGAAGAACGACTTCCCACATCTGCCCAAAGTTCAGACAACTTCCTTCGTCTCTCAAGCACTTCCTGTTTTGAGCTTCTTGCATGCCAGGACATGGTCCAATTGGATGCTTGCCCACTTGGGATCCATGTCCCCTGGGGACACTGGGGCTACCAGCAGCCAGAGGCACTGAAATGTCTGAATCTGCCCTTTGCCTACAGAGCCTGCAAGACGGAGATGCCTCTGGACCTTCACTGCCAGGCAAGCCCAGATCCCGAGGTCCCCATGTTCTCCAAACCCCTGGCTTCCCTCAACCCCCATCCCACTCAGAGAACGACACCCCCTTGGCCGTGCTCCCACCGAACCCCGTTCTAAACACTGTTCCCTGGCCTCCCTGTGGGTCTGGCCATTTGTTCCCTCTTTCCCCCTCCCGCAACGGCCCATGGGAACAGCACAGCAGCACCTCATCTAGAAGCCTGCCGGATGGTTGTAAAGTCGCCTCATTTATTATTCACGGTGCACAAATAGGGACCTGCTAAAGCCTATTTTTAGACTCGAGTCAGTTCTTCGAAAGGACAGAGAGCCAAAAGCTTTTCAGTTAACGAGGCCGAGAGGGAGAAGGGGTCACCTGGGTGGGTTTGGGTGGTTCCGGCTTTATCCCTCTGGGCTCACCTACGTGAAGCCAGAAAAAGGAATCCTCAGGACAACTGCCCGCTCACTTCCGGGCTTCACAGCATCCTGACCCAAGCCGCTCTGGGGGAGCCTATTCCTCAACCGTTCCTGCTCTGGGGACCCTGGGCAAGCAGCACCTCTGGCCACGGGCCGCCATTCCAGCCGATGGGGCATCTGCCAGTGTGAACACGCAAACCCCTTTGTGAGCGGGTTCCCAAACTTCGGTTTTCTAGTAGAAATGACCTCTACACCAAAAGCTATTGAAACTCCGCATTTCAGGGCTCCTGGATGGCTCAGGTGGTTGAGCGTCTGGCTTCAGCTCAGGTCATGATCTCCTGGTTCATGGGTTCGAGCCCCACATCAGGCTCTGTGCTGACAGCTAGTTCCGAGCCTGGAGCCTGCTTCAGATTCTGTACCTCCCTCTCTCTCTGCCCCTCCCCTGCTCACGCTGTCTCTCTCAAAAATAAATTTAAAAAAAATTTAAAATTTCTTCCCTAGTGCTTAGAAGCATTATAAATAAGAAACTGATCTTTTCCAAAAAGTAAAAAAACAACTCCAAGTTTAAGGTTCATAAAGCATCCTTCACATGAGGCGAGGCAATGCGATGCTTTTCCCTGGGAGAGAGAACCTGCTTACAGGCCTGGGCCCTCTCGTTTCCCGCCACACCTGCGCTCCTCTCCTCTTGGACAAGGCGGCCGTCTTCCCCTGCCGGACCTTCCCTTCTCCCTGCACGCACATCACGCTGCCGACTCCCTCCCTGGATGCTCACGGAACTCCCCCCTGCACTTGTACCTCTGATCTTTGGCTTCGATCAGTTGTTCCCCACAGGGCTTTTAAAATACTCCGCTCTCTCTCAGGGAAGGTGGGGGTGCACTTGCTCCTCTGCCTCGAAATGCCACTCATTTCCCCACCCTCCTCTCCTGGTTCCTGTATCCTTTGAACTTGGCTTCTCAATTTCTCCAGAACTGTACTGTATTACATCTTTAACCATCAGTGGTACATGTTTTCCCCCTGAATTTACACTCAATTTTCCAGGTATCTGATTTGGATGACATCTTTAAAAACAAACAAAAAAACCACCATGCTCCTTCCTTGGTTTCCATGACAACACAATCTCGATTTGTCTCCTAATTCTCCAGTTACTGTCTGTCTTGGATTCCTCGTTGTCCTCCCACTAATTTAGAGGGGTCTTCCCCAAGGCGCCGTGCTGATCTCCATTCACACAGATCAATGTAGCAACCTCTACACTCATCCCACCGAGACGATCCTTTATCCTCGGAGTTCTGCCAGCTGCATCTCCCATATTTTGACTTCTCCTCAGCTTTACCTCTGACCCCACACCTGCGGTCTGGTTTTTCAGCGAGACGAATGCTGATAGTATTCTAGCTCTGACATGGAGTGCTCCCTCTGCGCCAAGCACCGTTCCACACATTTCAGAGGGGCTGTCCCATGTAACCCTCATACTTACCCGAGGAGGTGGGTGCATATATCATCATTTATAAAATGGGGAAAGTAAGACAGTCAAGCTTGGCCACAATTGCACGGCTGATAACTAGGTAGTGCTGGGAGTTGAAAACAACATGTGGAGTCCAGAGTCCCTACTTTGAATCAGGAATGTACACCTCCCTCAGCTCTTTTGAGGACAGTGAATGACTTCCCCCTGCAAAACTATCTTCACTCAAAATGATCTTCACGCAAAATCTGTTCCTTCCATGCTAAACCTCCACCTCTGGAGACTTGGGTTTTTCTAACCTCTTTCCTTTACTATTTAACTTTGAAATGGATCCTGAGGACTTTCCCCCAGGTTGGAAAAGGCGACCTCTCCCCCGTTCCCACAGTCAGCAGCCCAGCCAGCATCCACTTCCTCCTTTCTGCTCCCCCCCACCACGTGGGGACACCCCACCACGTGGGGACACCCCAGCACATGCTGCGGTCATCTGCCCCCTAAGTCCGGCTCCAGGGGCTGCAAAGATTCCCCGAACATGTTGGACAGCACCCCCTACGTAGCTCCCCCAAAGCTATTCTCCCCACGAAGTTTAGAGGAGTCCTCTAAACATACATTCTCACCTGCCATCTTCTCTACCTGCAAAGCTCTCCATCTGTCCAAGACCCAGCTCAGCATCCACGCACTCCTAAAAGGCCTTCCATCCCTGCTTGTTCGATCCCCTCCACGGGCCCTGCGGCTAACGTGTGCCGTTCGAGATACATCTTTCCACGTTCCCTTTATCTACTCCCTGAGGTCTCCCCAGTTCAACACGTCCCCCCATGGAGCTTGCAGCCTCCTTTGTACTTTGCCTCCCCTCTCCCAGAGCGTAGCCCGGGGCTAACAGTGTGTTTAACACAACAGTCACCCATCGTAGGTGGGGCGTGTGGTCCTCCGCCCACGAGCATCTGCAGTCGTGTCTAAGAAGGTGGCACCATGTTTACCACCACACGGACCTGGCAACCTGCCAGCTGTAAGGAGTACCACGCCTTCTCAGGACACCATTTTAGGCTTTTTGACAACATAAACTGCGCTTTTTTTTTTACTTTTTTATTTTAGAGAAAAAGAGAGGAGCACAAGCAGGGGAGGGGGCAGAGGGAGAGAGAGAATTTCAAGCAGGCTCCACACTCAGTGCGGGGCTCTATCCGACAACCCCAAGATCATGAGCCGAGATCCAGTGTTGGGCGTTCAACTGACTGAGCCACCCAGGCACCCCTGTGAGCTGCGCTTTGAAAAGAAAAAGTGTCCATCTATGCCAATAATGCCAACTGGCGAAGTATGGTTCCAGGACCCTAAATGGGCCTGAATAAGGAGAAAAAAAACCAAAACCATGAGAAGGGACACACACTTAGGCAGCAGTGGATAGGAGGTCGGGACGTGCTCAGGCCAAAAGCTCGATGCAGTACTAGCCCCTCTGCACCCCTGCGCTTAGGAAAGTCTTCTTTGTTGGGGCGCCTGGGAGGCTCAGGCAAGGGTCTGACTCTTACTTCCAGCTCAGGTCATGATCTCATGGTCATGACATTGATCCCTGTGTCGGGGTCAGCACTGGGCATGAACCCTGCTTTAAGATTCTCTCTTTCCCTCTGCCCCTACCCTGCTTGGGCTCTCTCTCAAAAAAGAAAAAAAAGGAAAAAAGAATAGTCTTGTCTTTCTGAATTCAAGCACTCTGGACACCTGGACAAAAGCCTGGTGCTTGAATTTAATTTCACGCACACATGATCCAAAGGTTACCCAGAAGAATACAAAACAACAAAGTACAAATAAGTTTGAAAATCTGGGAGATAGAAAGGATGCAGATATTCGAGCTAGGGTTTCTGGGCTGTGGAGGTTTTGCTAACATTAACTGAACAATTTCTTTGTTCCAGGAAGGCTCTGAGCACTTGACGTGATTGCTCTTGACACATCCAGCCCCGGCAACTGGTAGTTGTACTCCTGGTAGGCAGTACTCTTGGAACTGAGGAAGGCTTAGGACACCTGGGTGTCAGAATATTAACTGAGGCACAGAGAAGTTCAGCGACCTGTCTGGGCCCACACAGCTGAGCAAACTATAGAGCTGAAGCCTGAAGGGGACAATCTGATTCCCGAGCCTCACTCGGGGGCCACCCTGGGAGCAAAGCACGGGCTTCCGCACTTGACCATCACCAGAGAAGAAAATCACAACGCTGGAGCACAGTGCAGAAACAGGGAGCCTGGGGGCACCCGGGTGGTTCAGTCGGTTGAGCGTCCGGCTTCCGCTCAGGTCATGATCTCACGGTTTGTGGTTTCAAGCCCCGTGTCGGGCTCTGGGCTGACAGCTTAGAGCCTGGAGCCTGCTTCAGATTCTGTGTCTCTCTCTGACCCGCCCCTGCTTGTGCTGTCTCTCTCTCTCAAAAATAAATTTAAAAAAAAAGGGGGGGAGCCTGGCTCTGGCAACTTCAGCATAGCCCCCCTACTTCTGCACTCCTCGTGCTTGCCCGTGGACACAGCCTACAAGACCAACACCATCTGCCTCTCAAAAATATTTTAAAGCCAAATGATTTCCTTTTATTCAGCACTACGAGGCCCATGATGTGTTACCAAGGCCTACGCAAACCAAGGTTGATAAAACACGTAGAGGGGTTGGCTTCTGTAAACAGTACCGGCCTGCCCCTGGGCCCCACCAAGAGAGGAGAATCAGGACAACACAGTCATTGTCCATCGAGACAAAGCAAAGCTGTTGCACAGATCAAGGAACAGCTACGGTCTTGTCTCCCATCCACACTTTTTAAACCTCAAGGCTCAGGCTAAAACAGGACTTATTTGCCGCCTTGCTCCATTGGCGTCCAACATGCACAGGAGTCCCCCCCCAAAGTCTGGTTAGGAGACAAAGAGCAAGCACCCAGAAGGCAGGCTCTCTGCCCCAGCTCCACTGCTCCTGCACCAGGAAGGCCGCCTTGTGTCCTTGTGTGCCCTGCACGCTCCAGCCACGACCCAACACAGCCCGTTCGTGAAGGTACCAGGGCCTCCGGGAAGTTCTGCAAAGATAACCCAGTGCCCAGGCTCCCCACAGGAGGTCCTGAGTCAGGGGTTTTTGCAAACATTCCCCAGGTGGCTTGGGTGTGAAGGTTTGGGGGAGACCCGGGGCTAGAGGAGCTCTACTCCATCCTCGCTCTCCCTTGAGCTGCTCTGGGTTTGGAACGAGAAAGCTCACTTGGTGTTTCAGAAGAGAGACTAGAAGAGAAAGAAGAGGCTGGCAAGAACTCAACAGGGAGAGAGGCTGCCCTTGACTGTGTTGATAGGAAACTTCTGTGCAGGTAATTTCACTACGAGACGCCTCAAGGGCCCCGCACAAGGGCTGAAGGGAAGCTCTGGGGTTTCCTCCAGGGCACACGTTACAGGGAAGGCACGCTGATTTCCTCACAGCCTCCTGCTCCGAAAGCATCCTGCTTACTGAGATACTTAGTCTCTAGAGTTCTCTTTGCTTTAAAAATAAATAAAATAAACAAAGCAGGGGGTGGTGGTCAGGTGGTTAAGGACGTAACCACAATTAGGACGAATTCTTCCCTCTAGTTGGCCACCGTCCTCCAATGTAATCACATACATCAGAGCCTTGCTCTGGGCATTCCAGCTGCATCATTTCACACCTTACCACCTGCCCGGCTCATCAAGCTGTCCTCACCTACAGCAAAATATGGAATATGCAGGTTCTTATATGCAACAGCAGGGACTGTCTCGGGCGGGGGGCGGGGGGCAGAAAATCTGACCTACTCACGGCACTGGCAACCTTACTTTATTCAATCAATGAACATCACCGACACACCCATGTGAGGAAGGTTAGAAACACCCATACAACCACGGCACAGTCGCTGGCATCAAGACACTGCAGATCTGGAGAACCTGGAAGGATCACCTTCTCCTGATGATCAACCGTGGGGACCTGGGAAAGCCACATGACCCCCAAAGGCCTTAGCTTTCTCAATTATTTAGTGCAATGAAAAATCAGATCCCTGCAAATGAAACCTCAGGAAGGAGAAGGATTTCAGGCAAGACTTTCCCTGGAGGGTCTCTCCCTTTGTCTGAGAAAGCACCATAAGGGCGGGGGGTGGGGAGGGAGTGAATGGGGGGATGTGGGAGAAGGGGAAAAACCTGATTTGTAGTCATGGAAACAAGAAACTACCAGTTTAACTGATCCCTGACAGCTCAGCACTGGTCCACACTCCTGACATTGCCATGTTCTTATCAGGAGGCCAAGAGAGCAAGCTCACCCACATTGACCTTGAAAGCTAAGGTCTACTCCCTTCCACTTCCCAAGGGCCTGCCTAGCTCCCCATTCCCTGTTTCCCCAAGCCCTCTATAGGACCAGCTCCCTCCTAGTCTCAGAAAAAGTCTCCAGAGCAAGGCTCTCCTCCTTACTGAAAGAAATCCCCCTTTCGGTGCTTCCAATGGCGAGCGGCGGCTGCTTGAACAGAAATCCTAAAAAAGTATTCACCCGCCTCTGAGGGCACATTTCTAAGGGCGGCACGAAGGAGGGACTTGGAAGGCAGGTGCATGGGGGGGGAGACCACCGCTGGTGTTCCACAGGGCAGGTCCTCAGGTTTACCCAGGGCCAATTTGGCTCTGTTTTAGATTTCATTCTCATACACTTCATCATCGGCTTTCCATGCTCGCTGAAGATTAGCAGCAGCCAGGGATATGCGGCAGAGGGAAGAGGCTGGCAAGCAGGACAGACGCACGAAGCCTCCGGAAACTGAACTATGTACCTGTCCCACTCAGGAAGTAACCCCATGTGGCCCTCGGTCCTGTTTCAGAAGGAACTCCAGGGTGGTCCCCGTGGTGGAAGGGGGTCATCAAGGACCGTGTGGACGTGCTGGTGCCCTGCGGGGGTCAACCACAGCCTCCGGGGGGCCGAGACAAAGCCTGCAGGAGTATTTCTGACGTAATTAATTTTACTCTGACCAGCGGGGGTCAGGACGTGCGAGAAACAAACTCCAATGGCCTCCCAGCAAAGGAAAACACGAGTCACCTTTCCCAAAGACTCTAGTCTGTTCCATCAAGAAAAATATGAAAAGATCTCAAGTATCAAAGGAAAAAAAAATGAATTCATTTCCAGGACTATTGTTCAGGACAGCTGCACTGAACGCATTTACATATGCTATTAAATGGCCCTATTAATATGAATATTGCACATGAAGCATATAAAAGGTCCACGTCTGAACTATCTGAAAGTATCCAAAACAATAAACCCAGTCGTACGAAGTGCAGTGATGACTTCGGATACACTGTTATTTCCCCCCATCGGGAAGACAATAAGCTGGTGGACAATTACGAGAAGAAACACTCCGCATTCTGAAAACTAGTTATTAGTGGTACATCAACAGGAATACGGTTCTCCAGCGTGAACGATCAGGGCCGGCTGTGACTTCATTACAAACCCGAGGCCCAGGGCCCGCTCCACAAAGCAGGCTCACCGTGTGAAGCAAATTAACATTCCGCTTCCCCTTGGGTCCCATGATTTCCCTGGAAAGCCGTGTGTCAGTCAGCAAACTGGACTTTTCCTCCCTGCTTGGAAGTTTAAGAGAGTCATGAGAAAGAACCAGAGCAGTCAACGGTGCTCACGCAATGCTGCTGGGAGCCTGGGCCTGGAAGAGCCATCTTTGACGCTAGTCCCCATCATCTGGTCATTTATTTCCTTGTGCCCCCAGAACCCACCTTCCCTCCTCCATATGGACAAAGGCCAAGGAGTAAGGGTAGAGAAGTATAAGTTAACTTGGTTCCTACAAGAGCTCCAAACCATAGATTAGAAGCTTTACTGGAGGTAAACCGGAATCCACTCCATTCTGGAACCCTTCAGGGACTTCATGGCAACCCCCCCCTCCAATACCTGAAGACCCACTCTGCCCTGGATTCAGGCTTCATCCTTCAAAGAAGGATGTAGGGACGTAGCAGACGCCTCAGTTGGCTTACCAGGCGCAGAAACATGGCTTCTGACCACACTTGGGAGGGGAGGCTCTTCTGCAGCTCCATTTCCTGGGACCAGAGGCACAGTGCGGGGTGGGGGCTCGGTGCAGGGTGCTGGGAGGCTGAGGCCTGGACCGACTGTCATACTCTGCGTCCCTGCACTCGATGCCGCCCCCAAAACCTAGGAGCTCAGGGGACCTGTTATGAAGGAAGGCAGATACTCTCTGCATGAATTTTACCCGAAGCCTGAACAGGAAACTATGACAGCAAGAAGAGGAGGAGGACTGGCCGGCCCCCAGAATTCAGAGACCGTGCCGCAGAATATAGGTGATGTACCTCTGTATGGTTGCCTTCCCATAAAATAAAGTGGAGCCCTGGGGTCCTTGAAGGATGCAAAGAACATTCTATCACACAGACCGAAGAGATGCTGACCACAAACGGAAGTATTTAATTATATCCACGGTCCACAAATCTGTTAAAAGTTTTGCTTTAGAAAATGATCTTAAAGCAAGCAGAAACCCAGATGCAACCTACCCACCAACATGCCTGTCACTCTTCCCCATCTGTGACACAAGAGTTCTGTTGTCCAGTGTAAACTCTGAGGACAACAGACTCCTATCTACTTTCACCTCCGTTTGTTGCAGGGAGGCACAGGACTGAGGGGAGACAGGGAGACAGGTGCTTGGTTCCAATGAGAAGAGAAGGGACGAGGGCAGATGACAGCTTCTCTACATAAAAACCAGTAGCTGGACCACGGGTGAGGAAGTTGACATTCTTTCTCTATCTGGAAAGTAAATGGACGGACCAGCCATCCCGGAGACCCCTCCCGGCCCAGTCTGATGCACGTGCATGCAGCCTCTCATTTACTACTTGTTAATTGGTTCTGAAATAACAAACAAGTCAAATCCTAGTAAAATAGAAAATCCTTTATTTCCTGCAGCCCAAAGGATGTAAATTCAGGTCCTGTTTCTGGAAACCCATTTTATACATTAAATATCCCAAAAACAGATTAGGAAAAGGAAATGGAAAGATGGCAAAACCCAATGGACACATTCACACACACTTATCGGGTTCATGAAACCAAAAAATATCAAAGCTAAGCTGTAGATTTTCATTTTGGAAGATTTTTCCACAACATGGAGTTAGACTGACTGAAGCATCTGAAAACAGAGGTTCTGTAAAGATAGGAGTATAGTATTTGAGTACTTTTGTACTATATAACCCAAACTATGCCAATGTTACCTGACCAAAATCAGACATAGTCCCTACTCTCCAAAAGTCTGGGCCTCGCTGAAGAGCCAGAGAGAAATCCCCCAAATCTCCCAGCAGCAAAAAGGCATTCTTTCTCCTCCTCAAGGACCTTCAAACTACATTTTTTAAAAAGAGGGGTGCCTGGGTGGCTTAGTCACTTAAGTATCTGACTCTTAGATCTCAGGTCAGGTCTTCATCCCAGGGCCATGAGTTCAAGCCCTGCTTTGGGCTCCAAGCAGAGCATAAAGCCTACTTTAAAAAAAAAAAAAGTTTGCTATATAACTTTCAGCTACCAATTCAACGTGCATGAATGGCCCCTCAGTCTTTAGGTGATGCAAGTTTAAGCAAAAGTCTGAGTTCACCATTACTTCAATTACTAACTGCTGGTCTCATCAAGATTAAATACCCACGGGGGCGCCTGGGCGGCTCAGTCAGTCAGGCAATGGGCTCTTGGTTTCAGCTCAGGTCATGATCTCACAGCTCGTATGTTCAAGCTCTGCTCTGAAGCAGGTATGGGGCCTGCTTGGGATTCTCTCCCCGCCTCTGCCGCTCCCTAACTCACGCATGCGTGCTCATTTTCTCTCTCAAACAAACTTAAGTACCTGTTGCCAATAGAAGCCTTGCACTTCAAAGTTCTCAACTTTTCTATAATAACTTTCCACTTTTTGAAATGTCTTGTGCAGTTTCCCCTGAATGCTGATACATTACTAACTTTTTCTGTCCCCCCTGAGGTGATCAAATAAATCATCCTTGGCTCGGGTGGTCTTCCTCTGACATCTCAGCTCAGCTGGTCATTAGTATTTCGAAGACAACCTTTGCTAAAATCATCGCCTCCTGCAATGGCCTATGGATTGGCCTTTGATCATACATCCCTGCTGTATGGCCTACCGGGTGTCTCTACCCCTGCTCACTCCAGCAAACCACTGCCAACGGGCTCACAGTGGCAGCAGCCAGAGAGCAGACCTGTCAAAGCCAATGACGAGCTGGGCCATTACCGTAGGAAGAAGGTCTCAGTCATGGTTAAGGAAAGATCACAGAAGCAAAGAGTCACCACTCAGTGTTAAACTGAGGGCTTCATGTATTCATTAGCTCTTAACCCAGTACTACAGGGTCAGGGGACAGGAGCAGGAACCAGAGGCTATAAAAATACCTTTTCCTTGTCTGGGATAACCAGATTCAACATTAATTGTCACATCTGAGGCCATCAAAATAGGTCTTGCTTCCCCATCTGAAATGCCTGGATATTTTAATTTTGAACAATAAGCTAATCTTCCTTTTGGCCTTTTCTTCCTATCCATTCCTTTTAAGCCTCAGACTCCTGCTCTTTACCGTATTGAAACTGCAACCCATCTGAACTTGACCTGAGTGACTCACCATTCTTAGAAACTCTTCCCTGATTGGTTTCTACAACGTGCTCAATTCCAAATGCCTATCTTGAGTCCTGACCACACGTCTGACCTATAAAAAAAAAAGCCCTGGTCTACACAACGACCTCCAGTTAATATGCACAAAACCAGGTCTGCATCTTTATAGAAGAGGCTTTGGGTACAGATATAAAACCTAACTCAAAATGTCTTAAACGAGGGGTCAGCACTTTTCCTCTGAAGGGCCAGCCAGCCGGCACCTATTTTAGGCTTGTCAACTAGATATTCTCTTCCAGTTACCCAACTCTGATGTTACAGCCAGACGACACGTGAACAAGTGGGGATCGCCATGTTCTGGCAAAACTTTCTTCACACACACACACACACACACACACACACACACAGGTGGTGGGTGGCCCATTGGCCACAGTTTGCCAACACTTACTGTAAACAATAACGATTATTTAACCTTACAAAACAAGGCAGGCTTGAGGTAGAGAAATCCCAGGGCTGATTAACCCAGCTGCTCAACCATGTACAAAGGTCCTGTTTCCTCTCTGCCTTCGGCTTTGCCATTGAACAAAACTAGCTCTCCTCAAGGTCACAAGATGGCTGCCACAACTCCGAGACACCCATGCACACATCATATCCAGCAGAAGCAGAGATGGCTTCTTCCTGGTGTCCCTCTTTAGGGTAAGGAAACCTTTATAAGAAGCCACCCTGTCTTACAGGAATCACACTCCCAACCCTTAACAGGATTCCCATGACGGTCTTAGACCAAACAGGATGTACTAGAGGCACAAGGGTGAGGACGGGACTGCCTCCACCCAGACTCCGCCAGCACACGGAAAGGGAAATGTATTGGGTGGAGAGCCACCACAGCGCCTACAGTAACTTTCTAGCTCCAACCAGCCCTCCCCCAAGTTCTGTAACCACTCACAGCTGGTGCACAGACCCTACCTGAAATCTCGCTCCTGCCTTGTTTACTTGGCAGAACGTGCCTCCTCCATCAGCCACTGAAGACCGAGTGCTCAGTCTGCACTTGGCCTTTGCCTCCCGCCGGCCTTTTCTTCCTCAACCCTACACCAAGCTCTACAGCAGGACTCGCCCGCCCACTGTCACCACACATCCTGGCCCACGTTCCCCTCGCCCAGACCAACCCCCCTTCCCAGCCTCAGATGTCCGCCCGCTGCCCCAGGTGGCCACATCTTCACGCCGCCCAGTGCTGGCACACACAAAGAGAAATTAAGCCACCAGCCCCGGGAGAGATGTTTGACCCCTCCCCCCTCCAGCTCAGCCCACGGCTGCATAGGGACTTACCCACCCTGAGCGTCCTCATCCATACGGCCAGGGTCATGAGTATTTCAGAGTCAAGACTGCTGTACGTGACAGCAGACCTGGCACACAGCAGTTCCCTTCTCCCCCTGAGTCACACACCTGAGACTCCTTCAGACCATTCTCGCTCCAACAGATGGATTTCCTGTCATTAGGATCAGCCCACTGCAAATACCTTCAGGCTTTCAGAAGTTTAAGTTACATGCCAACAAAATATATATGTATTTTTAAGTAGGCTCTACACCCAATGTGGGGCTTAAACTCACAACCTGAGAATCAAGAGTCAGACTGAGCCAGCCAGGCGCCCCACAGCTACGCTACTTTGAATCACTGGGGTTGAAAGAACACAAAGCCCCCTTCCTCCCCCTCTCCCCCGCCTGAGTCCCCTGAAATCACATTCTACGCAATACTGTTTAGTTTCAGGACCAGGTAAATAAGCTACAGAAAGAAATCTCATGTTTCTCCCCCTAGAAGGTACTAGGAATATACATACCTTCAACTGATTTGTCAGGGAAATGGCCACGTACAATCGCTGACACCTTTGACAATGAAAACGAAAAGGCCGCAAACAACAGGCGGATACGGAGTTGACAGATTTGTCTCGTACCATAAGCAGCCAGTGTGGCACTCAGCACGATGGGGAACCCTGACCAGGGCGGGCAGGACAGAGAACACAAAAACCCACACTCAGGTGAGAGCAATAAACCTGGGCGGTAGAACAAGGCAAGACGACTCGGTGGTTCCGGCTTCGATGGGGGATGCATGTGGATGCGAAGGGAGGGTGGGGGACCCATCTCTAGGGACACCACGTCTCTGAATTCATCTGGAAAGGAAGAACCTCAGGGTTCACTGATGCGGCAAAGCATCAGCTACGTTAACTCAAACAGTTCCAGTTACATCTCCTACAAGCAACGGGACCACCAACCATTGTTTAGTCACACATGAGTGGCATTTGACTAGACTCTCACGTAGAAAGGACACAAACAGATCACTAAAGCCTATGGACATTACGTAGGAACAAGACATTCCGTTTCTGGATCTTCTGTGACTTTTCTACACTTGGAAGACTTGTCACTAATTCCTCTTCCCAGTAAGGTTTCAGAAGTATGGGAATTTCTAGAAGAACGGGAGTTTCTATTACAGAAGCACAAAATCATGGCCGATATCCAGAATACTTGCTGTTGCTTCTCGCCAGAAAGGTACTCAAAAGTGTGCAGGGCACACTGCGAAACAGCTCTTGACGAAGCAAGGAGATGACGCTTCCCCCCAAAGACCCGAGAGAGGATAGAATGATCCTCCCCCCTCTCCCCTGCTTCTCCTTAGGAGTCCACAGCTCCCCCTCACCCCTGCGGAGACAGCATCATCAGAATGCTGCCGAGCGCCAACGAGAATTGTTTCAATAAACAGGGTTTTTATGCTCTTAAAAAACTTGAACACAAGCACTTGATTCTATTAGCTAAAGTGCACTGCCGCTGGAAGAGAGCTCACGGTGGAACGGAATGGCACGCCGCTGCTTCAGAAAATGACATCACCAGCACTTAGAAGATTGAATTCTTAAACACACTCAGCTCCGGAGAAGTGCTCCCAGCCTAATTAGAGCTATCCATGTAAGATTCGGGAGCTGTAAGCGTGCTTTAAATATTTTTTACTGCATAATATGATTGTTTCTCTCAACTGGGGGCAGCCCATTCAAGTCAACCCTAATTATGACTGCTGATTACCCAGAAAGAAAACGGAGATGCAGTCAAAGCCTCAAAACAGCCTGTTTTACAATTCACGTGGCCACCAGAACTGGCAGGGGGCAGCCCTGAGGGAGAGGTCTTGAGGCCCTTTAACAATTATTACCTGTAAATGATGCTTCACTGAAGGTATCTGAAGAAATCTTTCTTAGTCCCATCATTCCGGATTAGCAGACTCATTCTTCACGGGGGGTCTGCTGATCTAATCTCTCTGGAAATACTTTACTATCTGGAACATTGATAATCCAAACAGGAATCATACACACGACAGGCACGTTGGGGAATCAAGGGTTGCGTGAGGTGGAAATCGGTGGGGGGGGGGGGGTGGGGGGCGGTGGAAATACTCTCTCTGCTCTCTGGACAGACACCATCATCTCAGATTCGACCGTGCATTTCTCTGCGTACCACTTCTAATATCAAACGAGGTGAGAGCCCAATCTTATTTGATTTGTGGAGCAAAATTTAAGATTGGTGGGAACAGTCGACTTTTTAAGAATACAGTATCAAGATACAGAAAAGTGATCGGACATAGAGTCTCATGTTCTTCATTTGACGATTATGCTGTTAAGAATGGTTAGGGGCACCCGGGTGGCTCCATCATTTAAGTGTCAGACTTCAGCTCAGGTCACGATCTCATGGTTTGTGGGTTGGAGCTCTGCATCGGGCTCTGTGCCGACAGCTCAGAGCCTGGGGTGTGCTTCGGGTTCTGCGTCTCCCTCTCTGCCCTTCTCCTGCTCAGGTTCTCTCAAAAATAAACATTAAAGAAAATTCGGGGGGAAACATGGCTAGGAGTCGGTCTGCTGGATACAGGCTTTTTAAACCTTAGGGTTCTTGCAGAGGGCCCCAAAGCTGATGAAAGTCAACCTTGCCTTTGAGTCATTTAAAAGCTAGAAACTAACCTGTCTTTATGGCATTCAATTTTGTTCACGTATTGAGGATTCATCCTATGTCCGTGGTGAGGGGGGGGTCATCATTTAGCACTTTGGTTAAATTTTGACCCACTTACATAAACTTACAGAGGAGGAAAGCAGTCAAGGAGAAAAGGGGCGGCACCTTCCTTACAGACCAACGAAATCCAACGTCGACCCCAAAGCAGCTCTCCCCTCCATTAGAAGAGCCTGTGAACTTCTGTGGCAAATTCCCCCGAAGGCCACCGATTCTTGTTTCCTTCTAAGTTACTCAACCCAATCTTTGGGTTTCATTTCTCTTCTTGAGTAAAAGCGGGACAAAGTGATTTGCATGGGGAGACTAAGAGCAGAATAGTAACACAAGCTCATTTGGCTTTTCTGGCAAAATTCATTGTGTAATCATGTTTTGACTGGTGACCAGACATTCATGTACTCCTTCAGAATCTAAGAGTACTTCCATTTTGGTATAAAATTAATGCATTATCAACAAGCTACCAGGAATTTGGGTCTTCTCCCCCCACCACCCCACCCAGGGTTACTTTCTCCCTGGAAAGAGGATTTTGAAACTCCAGAAGATGGAGGAATGCAGGGCATAGTATCCTTGAATTCCGGGACTTCAGGCCAAGAAAGACCATCTATTGAAGTGTCTTGTTGATCTAAAACCGGCCTCAAATTACCAAGACTTTGTCAAAACAGCCCATCAAAATTCCTCCAAAATGTCTCCTCTTCCCTCTTACTGTTAACCCAGTTCTTACTTTTCCCAAAGTGTACTCAAAACCAATGCTTCACATTCTTCAGAAACAATGTGATTGTTTAGGAACTGACCCCCAGCCAGGGTTTCTTCCGGTTTGGTTCACTATGCGACTCCACAGCTAAGTGCTGAGCACAAGGTGGCAATTCCTGGAAGATGTTCACAGATGGACACAGGCTTTGAAGACTCTCCCCATCAGTCCCCATGATTTCTACTTCAGGCTCCAAAACTTCACTGAACTAGGTTCATTTACAAGTAGGCAGCTCCCTCTGATGCCTTTTTAGAACATAACCCGCGTCCCTGTGCAACCCATCCCCGTGTCTGATAAGCCATTATGTTCCTTCCCTCCCGCCCTTACTTCCACACAGGTGAAGGTCGCTTCAATAGACTGTAAAATGAGCACACTAGAAATGCACACGAGTGTGCACAGAGCTGCCTGCACGACCCAGGAAAAGGACCATGCTCAAACACGGCTGACATGGGAAACAAAATGTGCAGTACCTAGGATTATGGTGCAGGTCAATGTTGCATGCAGTCCTGGCATTGGAATCACCTTGGAAATCAGAGTTACACAGGTTAAAAAGAAAAAACTCCCAGCCACTTTTTATCCCTGAGAGTTAAGGACAGCCCTGGGCTCTGTTCTAGGTTTTGGGGTTTTTTGTGTTTGTTGTTTTGTCGTCATGAAGGGAGCAAATTCCAGATGGGAATTCAGTAGAGGAAGAAATAGGTATATTTCACGTGATAGTACCTGAAACGCAGCCAAGAAAAAGATCAAGACTGATGCCTAGATCATGGATAGGGAGCTGTCGCTTTGCAGGGAAGCTCAAAGCAGGGGGACCCTCCTCACCTGGGGTGATGCACAGTTAAGACGCCTAGAGTTGTCCGCAAGTCCATTTGATAAGCATTTACTAGACTTAAAACCTGAGCTCAGAGCAATTACGGAGAGACTGTCAAGTCTCTAAGTGCAGATTTGCTGCAACAATCCCTACAGCCTAGTAAACGATGGGCCACCAAGGGGACTGCTGGACGGGGACCAAGGAGCGTACTCCCAGCAAGAACAAATTCTCCTCTGTATGTGGCTACGGATTCCGGCCAGTTCTTTCCAGGTGAAGACCAGAAGCTTGCACTCTCACCAAATTATCTGTGGCACTGGGCCCAGCTACGATTTGTAATGATACATACCACAATAAACTAAACAATGGATTTAATGAGTTTTGAAATAATCCTTTCATTGTCTTTGTAAAAGGAAAAGAGTTGCAGAACCTCTTCAGGTGCACTGGGACACGTGGACGGAGATGACCCCCAACAGACAGACCACAGTGAGACTCTGGCACGCATGCTGGCAGTCCCTGGGAGCAACGCAGCTTGCTCAATGGAAGGAAAGCAGGAAGTTGAGCGAGCCTGAGGGTCTGCTGGGGATCAAATCCCAGCACCTTCCATTTCCAGGAGTGTGGTTTAACTCTGCCACCTGCTTCCCCGTCTGTAAAAAGTACCTGCTGGAGACTGTTGGCTGGAGTGGGCGGATTGGTCTGTAACGTGCCTGGCATGTGATAAGCATTCATCAGACGCC
The DNA here is from genome assembly GCA_004023785.1 of Mungos mungo. NCBI lineage: Eukaryota > Metazoa > Chordata > Mammalia > Carnivora > Herpestidae > Mungos > Mungos mungo. The sequence goes on from PISW01005201.1 coordinate 139,380, forward strand.
GTTCTAATTATCATCAGTCCTCAACAAGGCTCAAAGTAGTACAGGCAGGCCACTCTGGACGGGGGCGAAGGACCGGCCTGTGTGGCTCTGCACGTCAGCCCATGCTACCGCTGGCCACCCTCCCCCAGCTGCCCTCGCTTCTAGCCCCCTTCCCCACTGCTCTTTCCCTTCCCTGTTCCGAGGGCATCGGGAACCAAGGGGGTTGCTCCAATGCCATTCTGCCCCACTTTCTGCCCGGTCTGTGCCCCTCCCCTTTCCTTGGTGTCCACTTTCAGCTAGCAGGGCAGCACTTGCCCACCACGCAGGTGTCCAGGCCCAAGCGGCCTGTGTGGTAGTGACCTGGGGAGCAGCCTAGTCTCAGCCACCTACTTCAATAAAAGGAACAATGGTGCAGGCGCTTTCCTGATGGGAGACTCTGAAGACATTTACAGAGGATTAAGAAAAATCCACCACGAGGGAGGGGTCTCATCACCCATTCATCATTCGGCCAACATTTAGGGAATGCTCACTGCGTGCCAAGTGTGTACCCAGAATTCCCAAGGATCCACCCAGGTAGGCCGGAGGCCACATGCAATCTGAGAATGCGGGTGGCTTGTCATTTACTGTAACCAGGAAGGCTAGTCACTCAACCTGCCCGGAAACCATCTGATCTCAGGGCATTTAGAGAGAAGGCGGGGCCAGGAAACTTCCCATTTTATTTTCTTTGATGATAAATTTTTCTCTAACATCGATTTAAGAAAATCTTGGATATTTATGACAACAAAGAAAAATGCTCTAACCATGTTCTTAAGCAATCTGGAAGTTTGTTTTTAAAGCCTCTGGCCTCTGACAAAGGTATTCCTGAATAAATAGCTTAAGACATTCAGGACTACCTCTCGGCCAAAAGTTAATGATTTACAGCTGAGCAGGTGTAGGTAACCCGCCACTTTACAGCAAGCTCCCAAGCCCTCCCGGATCACTCTGAACGTTACAAACAGCTTTCTCTTCCAGTACAACCTAACTCAGAATCAATCTGATGCTGGTTTGATACCCGGATGAGGAAGAAAAGCCCATAGGTGGTTCTTCCCTACCTTGCTGTTTTTAAAATGAAAGTAACAGCAAAATTTAAATTCAATGACCACGTTTCTCTTAATCACGGTTAAATATAGAATATTGCTAACTTAAAGTCAGCATAAATTACATGGACTTCACTATGAAATACAGATTAGTCTTCAGTCTACTTATTCATTAGAAAAGTAATCCAAGCTCATTTCAGAAAATTTGGAAAAGGTCAATATATGAAAAAAAAATTGCGCCAGCCCACCCGAAGATAAATGTTATCCTGTTGGTAGGTTTCCTTCCAGTCTTTTTTCCTGACTATATGTAAATGTATTTCCTTTGTGGTCTGTTTATAGACCTTTGCACCGAGTCGTTTTCCTAATTTTCAGCAGCTTCATAATATATGTCAAAATGCATTAAACCAGCCTGCTACATTTTCTATTTCCTTTAGTACAATGCTGAACTATAACATCTGCTTCAGTCACGATGTCACTTATAAATAGAAACCAAGCAGAACTGGTAGCAAAGGTCTAGAACACTAGAACCCCTGCCACGCTGGTCTGTACATCCCTGGGCTGCACACGAAGAAGCAGGGGAAGAGGTAGTGCTAGATTTTCATGAAGTTATTGACCCAAACACAAAAATTCATCCCCACCTTGCCACTCAAGTAAGGGTGCTGGCGAAATCACAGAGTAAGGATGCCAGATACTAGCCATCATTTTCCTTGAAGTCA